>SJYX01003219.1:17540-36296 GCA_006410675.1 Oreotragus oreotragus
GTGTGGGGGGGGGGGGCGGGGGCGAGGAGATGGACACAGTCCTTCCAACCTTTAGCAGGTCCCTGGTGGCTCCCTGCCTCACAGTTGGAGAAGATATGCTAGCCAAATAAGGCTGAGAAGTGAAACAAACTTGCCATTTCTGTGTAACAACATGTCTCAGTTCAGTTCAGTTGCTCAGTGGTGTCCGACTCTTTCCAACCCCATGAAACGCAGCACGCCAGGCCTCCCTGTCCATCACCAACTCCCAGAGTTCACCCAGACTCACATCCATCGAGTCAGTGATGCCATCCAGCCATCTCATCCTCTGTCGTCCCCTTCTCCTCCTGCCCCCAGTCCCTCCCAGCATCAGAGTCTTTTCCAATGAATCAACTCTTCGCATGAGGTGGCCAAAGTACTGGAGTTTCAGCTTTAGCATCATTCCTTCCAAAGAAATCCCAGGGCTGATCTCCTTCAGAATGGACTGGTTGGATCTCCTTGCGGTCCAAGGGACTCTCAAGAGTCTTCTCCAATACCACAGTTCAAAAGCATCAATTCTTCAGCGTTCAGTCTTCTTCACAGTCCAACTCTCACATCCATACATGAACTCAGTACCAGATGGGTACATGAGGGACCCAAGACCTAAAATCCTAAAACTGGCACATGGGGATATGAGAGACCATCTTAAAAAGATTGTTTTATTTGTTTGAAGGTGCCATGAAGGTTGCATGGTGTCTGTCTGGGGCTTGGACCACCCACATCTTTCACACTTGATGATTTATTTGTTCATGACTTAGATTTAATTTCTCCTCATTCTTCTCAGATGATGCTCATGCAGATGAGTGTTTTCCCACTTAGCCTGATGTATTCTCTATGATGCCAGGGACGTAAAGGGGAAAAATGGGCTTCTTAAGCCAGTGAAGGATAGGGAGAGAAATGGGATAAAGGGCAGGGTAATTAATGGAATTGAGTCTGGGATGCGGGAAGGTCTCTGATACTTAGCTTGACAGAAATTCCCATCTGCTATAGCCCACACATGGGACTATTTTAATTGCCTTCATTGCGGAGGATACATTCAGCTTTCCCAGGAGTAAACACTGCTGGATTAGGATTCACAAGATTGTTACAGAACAGGATTTTGTAAGAGGGAATTTCACAAGAGTGGCATTTCTGAAAGCCAAGCTTGGAGCCACTGGACTTGGTCGTGGCTCCACAGTAGAATCTTCTCTTTCTAGTAGCACGCCTATAGTACATTGCCCTGAAAGTGAAGGGACTCCTCCTTTGTGCTCCTTGTGTTTGCTGATACCTGGAGAGAAATAGTCATTTCAGGGCCATAGAGTCTTGGCATTACTAGAAGCCTAGAAGGGCCTGACTCAGCCTCCTGTGCAGAGCATAAGTCTATCTACTGAGTCTTGGAGAAATGCATACTGAGTTTTAGGGACAAAGACCTTGCAATTTTGGAGGTAACTTTCTCCAATTATTAGGCAAATCACATCCTTAAAAACTTCCTTTCTGAAACAAGCCAAAAAACTTCTTTCTTATAATAGACACCAGTCAGCCATTCCTAATTCTGGCCCTTGGACCAAAGCAAGACAGGCCTGGTCTCTCCTGATCACAGCAGCACCTGAGCTATGTACAGGTAACCATCCTGTCTTCCTGGAGGTGTGGCGCTTCCTCCAGCTGAATGTTGCTGGCTCCCTTAGCTGTTCTTCAAAAGATGTTTTTTTAGAAACCATGCCTCGTCTTAAAGCCTGTCATTCTTCAGCCTGGGAGTTATTCAGTTGTCAACTTCTCTTTTTAAATCTGACTGTTTTAATCTGACAGCTGGATCAAGCGCTGGGGAAGTAGCCTGGCCAGTTCACAGCAGAAGAGAACATTCGTATGTCCCATGATCTGGAGACGGTTTCTGACCAACTACCGTTGGATTTTTCTGTAATCTGTCACAGATTGGCCTGTTTGGGAGATTTTTAGTTTACCCAAACACTTTTTTTTCCCTATCCCCTCATATCTGTTGCCAAATAAGGGCTTCTCATTTTGGATTTATATAATTGATTTTCTTAAACCTAAGTGCTGTACTTGACATTAAGGCCTTTTGAATCTTTTCTGGTTGTTTCTTTGGCCCATTTTCCAACTCTGGAGAACTTTTGAGGCTTAATTCTTTCATCTAGTGTATTATCTCTGACTCTCTGCTTCATGCCACTTAAAAATAATTGGATGATTATGCCACTGGGTCCTCGTTTCAGGATCTGACCTCACTGCTGAATAGATCAGTCCATCTGCAAGAGATTGTAACATGTCTCCACTGTGACATGCCTGATAATTTAGGGCAGTGCTTCTCAAAAAATGGTTCCTAACTCAGCATTATCTCGAACCTGTGAGAAATGAAAATTCCCCAACCTTACCCCACCCCCAAAGAGTCAGAACCTGTGGGGGCAAGCGTGGCAGTTTATAAATCCTTCAGTTGATTTGGATGCCCACTCAGACTCAGGAGCCATAGAGCCAGAGATCTGGGAAGGCAGATAAAAAAGAAATCTAAACTATACAGGCGTCTGACAGTCTTAAGGTTTTTCGGAGAGCCAATTTAGAACAACCTAGCCAGACATTCTAGTAGCACAGGTTGACATGTCTGTCACAAGAGGAAATTCTCTCTGGACTCTGTTTGGCTCAGAGACAAACCCAAGGGGAAAACTTGGACTTGGTAGGTGCAGAAGCAGAGTTGCAGGGAGACTGAGATCTAATGCACAGAAGGGCTGAATAAAGCAGGAAAGCCAGACCCAGGCACGGGAAAGGAGGGCGGAGTCTGGATGACCCTGAGCAGTTGGGAAATGCTGCATTTCCCGGAGGAGACTTTAAACAATTGAACATTTAGCAAAGTGAGGTCTCATACCTGTTTTTGTTTCCGCAGGCCCATCTGCTAAACATCCCGAGCTGGAATTGGAAAGAGGGGGATGATGCAATCTGCCTCGCAGAACTGAAGCTGGGGTTCATTGCCCAGAGCTGCCTGGCTCAAGGGCTCTCCACCATGCTAGCCAACCTCTTCTCCATGAGGTCATTCATAAAGGTAACGTCTCGTCCGATTAGAGCGCATTAGCCCCGGATTCAATTTGTCGTGGGGTTGAGTAGAGAGCACAACTTAAACTCAAAACAGATCGACAGGCTTTAACCACTCTGGTTAAGGAGAAATTCCTTGTTACAGATTTGGGCACAAGGCCAGCTTCTTTCAAAATTATGTTTTTATTTTTATTTGGCACATCCATGGCCATTAAATGATTGTTCAAAGCACGATCCTCTCTCTTTTTTTAGATAAACCACATGTTTATCTATCAACAAAGCCTCCGCTGTTAAAACAAAAATATGATTTATATACATTCCATATGGCACCAGAGCGCCTAAAGAAAAGAATTATCATTTTGCTCTTTTACATCAAGTGGCTGCTGGACCTCTCACTGTGCGGATAAATGCAGACCATGTGTTTGTGCTGAAGCCCAAACCCCAACAACATAATTCATTTATTTATTTCTGCACAATCAAGGAGGCCAGCAGGGCCGACATGCCATGGTTGTTTGAATGAAGAGTCAAGGGAGGAACTGAATCCTGGGCCACAGGGCTCTTTACACCGTGAGATGGGCGGTCTGGATATACTCATCGGGCGGTCAGCAATTCACCCCCTAGGGTGACTGGGCAGCCTCTCCAAAGTCTCCAAAGTGGCCCCAGACCGCTGGACTAACTCAGACAAAGGAAGACCCAACTCTGTCCACAGGCCAGGCCAGGAGTGTTTCTAGGACATCGGGTTGAGGACCCAGGACTCTGCTAAGTGGGCTTTGAGAGCTCTTGGTGATCCTTATCCTTGGATTGCTTAGCCTAGATAGACAAGGTAGCCAACCAGCACAGTAAATCCTGTCTAGACTGGGCCTCCTTGATTTGGCATTGGTGGCCATTAGCTCAAGATCTAGCCTTATATTCCTCTCCCTGTTATTCGTTTATTTACATTCCACTTCCTGAATTGCTAATGGTTGAGGTAGGAAGTGAGTCAGTCACTAGCAGATCCTGCAAAAGGGCCAGAAACTCTGAAATCGAAGGTGTGAACTCTCCAGCCTTTTGCTGCCGTTGCTGCCTCCACCACCAGCAGTCGGCAGTGACCCTGGATGCAGAGACAGGGGTGGGTAGGGAGGATGGGGATGCAGGTGATGAGCTAACTCCCTGTCAGGGCTACCCTCAGCATCCATAAGTTGTTTGACTTAGAATAGGATTTTCATCTCAGACCTCACCCTCTCTGCCCAACTCATTTACGTTATTTAGCCAATTTATAGTTAACGTTACAGAAAAGAACAAATCATCCTGGAGTCCTTTCAATCACTTTAGTGACAGATGCCTTGATGAAAATATCCTTTATTTTACTATGTGCCCAGAGACCTCAACTCTGCAGAATCCTGGCTCAGACCCAGCTCACAAATAAGAACATTGCTTTTCCTTAAATGGCTCCTTTAATCCAGGCTGCCAGTCCCCGCCTGCATACAACTGAATGCAGGCAAATAGAGGCAGCAGGGAGGTCTTTGTGGCTGGACTCAGAGACAAGCCTCAAAGCCAGATGTAGCCTAGTGTCTCCCAGGCCTCTTACATTCAACACAAGGAGCCCAGACCAGGATAAAGGACTGTCACCAAGCGAGCTCCTCTGGCTTGTCCAACAAAGCTCTGGTGGTTTCTTCCAGCAGGGATTTACCCACAGGACCAGCACACATGGTCTGGGGACTTGGGCTCTGCTTCCTGGTGTTGATGGAACACGGCCTTAGCAGGGCCCCACACCCCATGGGGCACTTGACGTGCGTATGTTTTGATTTTGTGGTGCCTGCGTGGAAACTAGATCTGCCTGTCAAAAAAATTAATAAAATGGATGTGACGCTGATCCTTCAGTGTTATTACCAGCAGGGAGAAAGAACTTCTGTCCAAATTTCCTCAAGACCCTAAAGGGCCTCACCTCTGTAGCCAAGGATGTCCCCTCCAGCCCTCGCTAATCCCACTGCCAAGTTCCTATTTAGGAAGAGCCTGCGGGAGAGGCCTTGTCGGGCCCTGGTATAACTCAGAACACATTTCCTTCCCAGGGTCATATTATCATGTTATTTGTGTCCAGGGCCAACCCCTCCATTTTCGGAAGTAACTCTTTGACTGTGGCCTTCACTTTCTGACATTCAGGTGATCTTTGTGATGGAATTTGCTAAGGCACATGACCTGTATATAACAAGTATATCTAACAAGTGATATATATATATATATTTTTTTGAAATAAGGACAGTCTGAAGCACATGCTCACCATTCTGCAGTGTTGTCTTTGTGTTCTTATCCTCCACATTCCAGATCCTTTTTTCTTTTAGGTCATAATAAACACCATAATGATGCTCTCTTTGGCATATTTTATATATTGTCTCACATTCCAGGGGTCACAAAGCCTTATTTGGGGTGTTGGATGGAAAGGAGAATCTATACCTGGATTACTGTTTGCAGAAATGGCTTCATTCTGCAGTGTCCCCTGGGTCCTGTGGTAGAGAGTTTATCTTCCATGGGGAGAGGCAGGCCTGTAGGGATGGAGGGAGGTGGGATGAGGCTTTGGCAGGACCTGATCCCTTGATAAAGCCTAGCATGTGTGGAAGCCGAAGGTGGAGTGTGAGCTCACCCTCTTCCTGGCCCTGGGCAGATATGACGTCTGTTCCTTCCTCCTGTGGAATCTGTTGTATCCTGACCATGCTGAAAGAAGACAGGACAAGACTGAAACAGGAATGATGTATCGCAGTGACTGTCCACCAGGCTTTCGGAATGCATGAGGCCGAAAAGCCAAGCCTGAGAGTAAGGGTGATAAATGGAAGATACCAAAGAGACCCACCCGTGGGGTACCAGAAAATACAGTGGAGCACCTCTTTATCCCTTCAGCAAGGGCACTTTCAAAGACCTTTTGCTCTAGGGTGCCAAGTCATTGCCCCTGAAAGCCTTCCTCTGAATTGATCTAAACTTTTGGGGAATCTGTTTATATTTTTAGCTTATATCTTTGTTGCTGCTGCTGCTGCTAAGTCGCTTCAGTCGTGTCCGACTCTGTGCGACCCCATAGACGGCAGCCCACCAGGCTTCCCCGTCCCTGACATTCTCCAGGCAAGAACACTGGAGTGGGTTACCACTGCCTTCTCCAAGCTTATATCTTTGGGGTTAATGAATTCCTTAAGTTTCCTTGTGTGCGTATGTGTGTGCTAAATTGCTTCAGTTGTGTCTGACTCTTTGACACCTATGGACTATAGCCCACCAGGCTCCTCTGTCCATAGGCTTCTACAGGCAAGAATACTGGAGTGGGTTGCCATGCCCTCCTCCAGGGGATCTTTCTGACCCAGGGATCAAGCCTGTGACTCCTGCATTGCAGACAGAGTCTTTACCTCTGAGCCACTGGGGAAGCCCTTAACTTTCCTTAAGAATTCCTAACTGCTGTTAAAGACTTATTTCTGACTATTTGTCCTTAATTTGCTCCATTTAGCCTTCACGACATGGCCTGAGTAGTTTCTCGTGTGCTGGGATTTGTGGAACAAATCCACCCTAACTTTATGAGTCAGTACCTTTTATGAAAGCAGCTCAGACTGGTCACTGAGGGGTCTTGTGGCCCAGCAGCTTGTTGCTTATGATGCAGGTGAAGCATTTTGTCCACCAGGACCCAGTTCTCACCCTTGAATGCTTTGAAGGAGTGCAGGCAAGTACCCTGATTCCTGTGACTTGTCAATATCTACGTTATCAATCGGGCTCAGAACATCTTGTTCATTGACTGCTATCTGATCTCCTACCACCTGCCTGTCAGGTTCAAATGAGTATCTTCCTAACATCTTCTGGGCCAACCAAGACAAATGAACTACTTAGCTTATCTGCCATTGCCTCATCCATGAATAAGTGGCCACATGTATCCTCTCCTTGGCATCCTCACTTGGATGTAATTAAGATCCATTGACTTAGAAAAAAAATTTTTTTTAAGAGTTTTGCCATGTAACATTAAACTTTGTCTTCAAAATATCTGGTTTCAAGCTGGGGCTTGACTTGCTGTCTTTGTGAATTGTGCTATTATTTTTACTAGGATTAGCTGTCCTTGGACATCTGAATTGTGTGTGTGTGGGTATTGTATTTTAGAGCGTGATTAACTCTTGATATTTCTTTTCAATCCATGCTGCCTTCAAATTTAACACATATAAATTGTTCTCAGGATCGCTGATGATTTTAACTCTGCTAATCTACTGTTTTACACACACACACACACACACACACACACACACACAGCCTAAAACATGGTGTGTATTCCATAACTTTTTCTTATTTGAATAAATCGATTATGAAATTGGAGGAATATATGATGCACTTCTGTTTTCCCTGTTTTACAAGATTTGGAATTTATGGGTGAAATTTACTAAAGATTGGTTGCATAACAGTCTCTTCTATCACATTGTCTATTTCTGAATAAGGAAGCACTAGGGAAACCAGGCCCGTGTTATTCAGGTTGTATCTTTTTTAAAAAATATATTTATTAATTTGACTTCACCAGGTTTTAGTTGTAGCATGTGGGATCTTTAGCTGTGGCGTGTGGGATCTAGTTCCCTGCTTTGAGGGTGTGGAGTCTTTTAGCTGCTGGACTGCCAGGGAAGTCCCTCAGACTGTATCTTGGCCGAGGTGGACTCTGCTGTATGTAGAAACCATTTGTTCAGTATTGCCATTGTCATATTGAGATAAACTGTCAGCAGTGCAGAATCCAAGTACTAATTGTAGCCAAGGGAATTGTTTTTAGTACCTTTATTTTGGGTCATATTTATGTATATATGTGTGTTTGTATGTATGCATATATAAAAACATTCTGGTTTAGGAGATAGAAATAGAAATCAAGAATCTTTAGTAAAAGCTAGACTATATTGGGTTCTAAGTCTGTGCCAAGCCCTATGCTAAATGCAGTATGGGCTTTGTCTCATTTAATTTTCACAGACCACCCAAATTTGGCATTATTTTCATTACCTCTGTACAGGGACAGGTTCTGTGGGTTAAGGAAAGTTTAGCACCTTGTGTGAGAATGTAAAGCTCGGAATTGGCAAACTCACATGTCAAACCAGGAATGCTGGTTCCAAGTCCATCCTTGAGTATTTCTAGAAGAAATAATATAAACAATAAGAGGGAACCTTAGCTTTCTGTAGTTTATATTATGGGAACTCTTGATTCAATAGAGATTTCCCAAGCACCTACCATATTCCAAGAAGTGTGGTAATAACCCTGTTATCCTTATGGCTAAGAGGTGCTCATAAGCTTCAAGAAGCTTCTGTTCTGACTGGGATGTCTGGGCACATGTTTGCACAGCCCTATCCTGTGGCTTTTGTTGGCCTTTCTCTTTGGTCAGCTCTATAGTGGCAGAAGTCATGGCATTAAGACAGGTGAGGGGTTAACTTAGGGTTGGATGAGTCAAGGTGGGAAAATGAACAGGGTCTCAAGAAGGAAATGACATTACATATGGCCTATTCAGGAGGTGAATAGACTTAAGTAGGTGCTTCCGGGAGATAGCAAGCAATTCTTATTGGCTGATGGGTATGTAAGCTCTGGAGACTAGAAGTATTCATCTAAATGAGGGGGGCATGTGAGAGGCAGGGCTCAACCCTGTGTGGATTGGGAGAGAGGTGGGTGACAGGGTCTCTGAAATGGGGCCAGGACTCCAACTGAGAAGGCTGGGATCCAAGCAGCTTTCTGCTCCAGGAGGAAATCCTAATGGTGCCAGAGAAGAGGGTTCACTTGGCAAAGTAAACCTACTTAGGGTGTTAGATAGTGAGATGCAAACTGTTGCTTATTCCATACCCAAGAGCGACGTCACCCTGATCACAAGTGGTATAACTGGATTTCTACAGACATCCGTCACCAGTGGAGCGCTGCTCCTAATACACATATATTCACTTCCTCGGTAATCTCATTTATTCTCATAAGTCCTATAGATGACTCCCAGATTTATATCTCCATCCAGTACCCGACCCCAGTGTTGTTTGTTTAATTGCTGCTTAACATCTTTATTTGAACATTTCATCTCCTCTAAGACCTAACCTATTCAGAGCTGAATTCCTATTCTTTTTCTGTAAACCTGATCTTCTCCCATTGCACTGTTAGCAAGATTATCCTTCCCATTGCTCATGCTAAAGTTCTGGGATTCCCCCTTAGCTCCTTTCTTCCTCTCATGCACCATATTCAATTCAGCAAAGGATCCACTTGGGTCAACTTTCAAAATAAGCCCAGAATCTGTGCACTTCTCATTACCTCCACTTTATTATCGGATCCAAACCACCACCATCCATCTCCTAAAGTATAGGTCAGCATCCTAACTGACCTCCCTGCCTTGCCTTATCCCTCTCCTTTTCTGGTCTGTTCTCATACAAGATCCTTAAGCGTGAGTCAGATCCTGTCACCCCTCTGCATAAATCTCTCCATGGTGTCCCATCTCATCAGAATAAAGTTATTACAGATGTAATAGGTCCCATGAAGTCAGGTTCCTGTGGCCTCACAGACCTTGTCTCCTAAGTCATTTGCTCCTTAACACCATCCACACTCCATTTAGCTAATCTAGGAGTTTTGCACTGGCCGCTTCCTCTGATGGGAATGTTCTTCCCCTAGATAGCTGCTGATTTCCCTCTATCACATCCTTCATGTCCTTGTTTACTGTTAGTTTCTCAGGGAGACCTTTTTCTAAAACATTAAAATCACATTTTAAAAAGGTATTAAAAACAAACTTTTAAAGTATAATATACAAACCAGAGTGTGCATCTGATAAATGGACAGCTTGTTAAATAGTCACAAACTTGCACTCCAGTGTTACCAGGGCCTAGATTAAGAAACAGTACATTATTAGTACCCCTAGGAACCACTGTTTTTAAGCCAGATGACAGTGTATGTGTGGGTCTGTTTTGGGGATTTTTTGGGGGGAGCATTGACGTCTCTACAGTGTTGAGTTCTCTTGTCTATGAAGATGGTGTACATAGGGATATATATACATAAAGGGATGCTTTACATAATAAAGGGATGCTTTATGAATCAACCAGTTTCCCTGGAAAACGTAGGAAAAACAGGAAGAAAGTGACCAAGTTTCACAATTTTTTGTGGAGCTTCTGAGGGTCCCTACAAGGAGGAGGTGTCCTACTTTACCATATTCTCTAGGAAGGATCTATATGCTCTCTTAGACTTCATGGGGAGAATAAAGTTTCCATGTGAGAAAAACATCCGAATTGCTTTTTCAAAATGTGCATCCCCCTTCCCTCCACACCGCATGTATCCACATCCTCGTTGGCAGTCTTGGCTTTGCTTTTCTCCATGGTGTTTATTGTGTATTGCCTCTTTTCCCAGAAACGGTGTAAGCATTCTGAAGCCTAGAGCTACTTGCTTCTCCCCAGTGCCTAGAACAGTGCCTGATTCACAGTGGGCTCAATATAGGCATTTTGAATGAATGAATGAATGGTCTGATCCTTGTCTTACCAGCCTTTATTTCGGATAGCTGGATGGGGGCAGGACCAGCAGAGACTTAAAATTTGAGGTGATTGTGGTGCTGAAAACTTTTTCCTCTGCTACTATATGTGGTTCCTTTGCCAAATTAAAGAGCTTTGACTCCATATATAAACTAGAAATTCAGAGCCTTATAATGCTTAGTGAGGATGCATGGAGCCTGGTTAGATTTGGTTATAAACCATTTTGACTGCCAGAAAATCCAGTCAGTGTGTTGTTTAAATTCACAAATCAAAATACATGCCCATGAATTGAAATGAATTTGCCGAACTTCAGTATCCCATTTGGGTCAACATCATTGTGTACCCTCTTTCCATCCTACTTTAATCTCATTAGATGAGGGGCTCTAACTGCCTCCCCCACTGCTATTGACTCTGCCCAAGATGACTGAATGCAGAACAACTTCCCTGGAAACGATTTCAAATGAAGAGAGAATTAATCTATGAACAGGGATTCTGTTCCCCTCTGGCCCTGGTAATTTCTAGAACATTGAATTAAAGAGTTCTCAGACCTTTACAAATTCTCAAGGCAAACATTATTAGCCAAGAGAAGCCCATACAGCATGTTAGAAGATTGCCAGAAAATGTCAATGGAATTTCTGAATAAAATAAAAAAGGTTGAAACTCCCTTTCCCCATCTTCTCCCCTTCTCCCTCTTTTCTTCCCCTTAACATGATTAGAAAGTCATTTCATGTGTCTCATATGTTTGGTCAATCAAAGGCAAACGTACATGATTGATGGTGACAGGGAACACATTTAATTCATTATTCTTTACTTTGCAGCAAAATGATTTGTGTAAACTGTCTGCCTAGCATTAAAGGTAAAACAAACTTAGAAACCCCAACATGTTATATTTTTGTCTAATATTTTCCTTTTGGTTTTATAGCTGTAATCACATATGGATTCTTTTATTTAGCTCTTGGCAAGGACTGAGCAAAGGGGAAGTAACAAAGAGAGATTACATAATATGCAAAGCCCTGTGCCTGTTGAGGATGGAGCCCCAGAAACTGCAGTGGCCAGGACTCAGTGTGAAACCCAGAAGAAGCTGCCGTTTCCCCTGGCCCTTATCAGCTGGTAGGATATTGTCACTAACATGGAGGAAGGCCCTCGTGACCAAGCCTCTGGTGCAACATCAAACCAAGCTCTTTCAGAGATTCTTGGCCTTTAATTAATTGAGTGCATTTCCGAGTACACTTGGACATCTTTCTCACCTTCCCCCAACCCACTACAATTTCTAACTTTTAGGTTTTATGGGTCCTAACCACCATCACTGACTTTTCAAGCAAAAATCTCAGAATGCTGTTAAACTATTAGGAATAAAATCTCAGATTCCCTTGCTAAAGCTTTTGGTTATCTCTGCCATAAAGTGGTATCAAATATAAATCTATGCCGAGAGTAATGAGGAGGGACCTGGACCTCTGAGATGACCATTCTACACATCTCAGGGGTGTGAAGCCAGAAACCACCACTGATTTGATAAAGGAACTGTTTTGTCAAGATCTTTAGTTACCATAGCGTGCATAGCACTTAGAATTTAGAAGATGTGCATTTCAGTTAAAATACTTTCATTTAATCTGTAGGGTAGGAAGAAATAGAAGGATGAAAATAGTAGATGGTCGATGGGAATGATAGTTCAAAGACCAGATCGCTGCTGGATCTTTATGTTCTTCACTCAGTACTTTCCTGACAATTACACTTTGCTTTAAATGTAAACACTGCTTGGTTTTGTATTCAAATTAATGGCTTCTAAGAATAGAAATCACTTTGCAGTATTTGCAAAAGTAGTATCCTAGGTTTCTCCAAGCATGCCTAAATACATGATATGAAAAATAAGATATTTTTCAAAGGTGGGAAATTCATGTATCTCCCCTTATTCCCTCCATGGCACCTTAGTATGGAAAAGACCCAGGCAAGACTGATAAGACCATAATGCCTTGCCATTTGGGAGAATTTATTGCTCAAGTCAAGTGATGCATTGGATCCAGGGAGGGAGATGATGACCAGTTTGCTGAACGAGGATGTAAAAAAGCTAAAAACCATAGTCCCAACCCTCTAAAGGAGGGTATCAGTGGGTCAGAATGAAGATGCAGGATTTCCAACATGGAGCTCATATCAATAAAAGAACATGAGATCCAGAAGAGCTAAACAGTGCTGAGAAGAAGAAAGGAAATTTTCTTACACTGTCTTTCCCAGGTAAAGTTTTTAATTTTGAAAGTTCGGAGGTTTTCTCAAAATGTTAGAGAGTTTCCACATGATCCAGCAGTTCTACTGTTAAGTATCTACCCAAGGGAAATGAAACCATATGTATTAATTTCCTCTGGCTGCTATAATAAATTACCACGAAGGTAGTTACTTACAAGAGATTTTTTTTCTTTCCTTTTCTGGAGGCCAGAAGTCTGAATTCAGTTTCTCTGAACTAAAATCGAAGTGTTTTCAGGGCATCTGTGGATCTTTAAAATTAGGAGACAGGTATTCTGCTTCCAAAATATAATAGCAGGACAGCCATAACAGTTATAGGATTCCCATTCCAAAAGGAAAAAAAAATGGGAGGAAGGAAGGAGCTACTGGCCCCAAGTACCTTCAAAATCCAACCAAACAAGTTCCATTAGGTTTTTGGATCTGGGAATAATCCTCTGTGGCTTACAATTTGCCATCGGTAATGTGATTTCTCCAAATCACATGTTCTTCAAAATTGCTCTGGTTATTCTAGTGCTTTTGGCTTTTCATATATATTTTAAGATCAGCTTTTCTATATCTAAAATAAAAAAAAAAACTACTAATTTTGATTGGAATTGTGTTAATCTTATAGATCAAGTTTGGGGGAACATTAGCATTCATGAACTTCTCTTCCAATCCTTGAACATGGTGTCTCCATTTACTTAGATAATCTTTTAACTTCTTTTATCAATGTTTTGCGGTTTTCAGCAAACAGATTCTCTATATTTTTGTTAGGTTTATATGTAAATATAACATTTTGGGGAGATATTTTAAGTGGGCGTTTTAAAACCATTGAGGTTCCAGTTGTTCATTGGTGGTAAGTAGAAGGGCACATTATTTTTCTGTGTTGACATTGACTCCTTCCCTATATTCCACCAGCAGGCGCTTCTTGCAGGATGTTGAATAGGTGGAGTGAGAGTGGACATCTTTGATTTACTCCTGCTCTTAGGGGGAAAATATTCATTGTTTTACCATTAAGTATAATATTAGTTGCAGGTGTTTTGTAGAGGTTCTCCTAAGGTTGAGGAAGTTCTTTTCTATTGATAATATAATGAGAGGTTTTTTTTTTTTTNTGGAGTGAGAGTGGACATCTTTGATTTACTCCTGCTCTTAGGGGGAAAATATTCATTGTTTTACCATTAAGTATAATATTAGTTGCAGGTGTTTTGTAGAGGTTCTCCTAAGGTTGAGGAAGTTCTTTTCTATTGATAATATAATGAGAGTTTTTTTTTTTTTTTTTTTTTTTTTTTTTTTTGTGGATGGATTTTGAATGTGGCCAAAGGCTTTTTCTGCATCAATTGATAAATCATGTTGCTTTGCTTCTTTACACTATTAATATTGTGGATTACATTGTCTGATTTGAGAATTTTGAACCAGACCCTGTACATTCCAAGACAGACCCCACCTGCTCATAGTGTGATTTATTTATGTCTCTTATCTATTTCTATAACTATATATCTATAGGTAGGTAGATAGATTTGATTTCCTAATATATTTGTGAGCATTTTTTTATGTCTATGTTTGTGAGTAGATATTTTTCTACAGATTTTTTATACTATCTTTGTCTGTCTTTAGTATCAGGGTAAAGTTAACTTCATAAAATAAGTTGAGAAATCTTTCCCTTCTATTTTCTAGAAGCGATTATGTAGAAATGGTGTTTGCTTTTTTTTTTTTTCCTCTTAAATGTTTATCAGAATTCATTAGGTTTATTTTACCAAAACTTTTTAAAGACTTATGTAATTAGTTAGAAATCTGTTTATTTTATTTAATCTTGGGTGAGTTGTTGCAGTTTGAACTTTCTAAAGAAATAGAAATTAGTTGAACTTATCTGTGTTTTCAGTTTATGTATAGAAGTTCGTAGTTTTCTGTTGTCCATCTGACGTCTTCAGGATGTTATAATAAGGTCTTATAACAATGACCTCTGCTCATTCTTGATTTTTAGATTTGTCTTGTTCCTTCCTTCATTCCTCCTTTCCTTTTTTTTTTTTTTTTGGCACATAAATTTTGCTGATCTTTTCAAAGTTTTTGCTTGTGTTATTTCCTTTATTTTTCTGTTTTCTTTCTGCTTGCTTTAGGTTTATTTTACTTTTCTAACTTTTAAAGATGAAGTGTAGTTATTGATTTGAGACTTTTCTTTCTTAGTGTAAGCATTTAAGGCTATCTGTTTCAGTCTAAGAACTGCTTTAGGTACATTCCACAGTTTTTGAAATGATGTATTTTCATATAGTTAAAATATTTTATAATTTCATTTGAGGCTTCTTCTTTGACCCATGGGTTATTTAAATGTTTGTTGCTTAATCACCAAGTATTTAGAGCTATTCCTCTTATGCTGCTACTGCTAAGTCACTTCAGTCATGTCCGACTCTGTGTGACCCCATAGACGGCAGCCCACCAGGCTCCCCCATCCCTGGGATTCTCCAGGCAAGAATACTGGAGTGGGTTGCCATTTCCTTCTCCAATGCATGAAAGAGAAAAGTGAAAGTGAAGTCGCTCAGTCTGTCCGACTGTTAGCGACCCCATGGACTGCAGCCCACCAGGCTACTCCGTCCGTTGGATTTTCCAGGCAAGAGTACTGGGGTGGGGTGCCATTGCCTTCCCCCATTCCTCTTATATTTCTATTTTTATTTATGGTCTGATTTCATTATGGTAAGGGAACCTACTTTGTATGCTTTTGGTTCTTTTTAATTTGTTAAAGTGTATTTTATATGATCTATCTTGGTGAATGCAACCTTAAAAAGAGTGAATATTCTGCTATTGTTGGGTACAATGTTCTATTAATGTTCATTTGGGCCAGTTGGCTGATGGTGTTCAGTTCTATACCCTTGCTGATTTTATGTCTACTGATTCTACCTATTACAATGAGATGAATGCTGAAGTCTCCAATTATAATTTTGGATTTGTTTGTTCTGTCAAATTTTGCTTTGTGAATTTGAAACTCTACTAAGTATATATATGTTTGGATTGTTGCATTTTCTTGATGAATTGAACTTTTTGTTATTATATTTTGTCCCTATATCCTTGGCAATTTTCTTTATTCTAAAGTCCAGTAGATTTCAGATTTGATTTAATAGACTCATCCAAGATTTCTTTTTGATTAATGTTTTAATGAAGAAATATATAGGTTCTCATGATTTTTTTTTTGGAAACAAACTACCTCTTTAAATTCTAAATGATTTTCTTATAGCCAACTTATACTTGGATCATTTAAAAAATTACTCTGTGAATCTCTAGACCATTTATATCTAACATAGTTATAGATATGTTTGGATTATATCTAATATTCTGTTATTTGTTTTCTGTGAATTTCCTCTGTTTTAGTTCTCCTCTTTCCTCTTTATTTTCTTCTTATTAACAGTTTAGATTTCATTTTATTTGTAGTATTTTTTATTATATAACTTTATATAGTATTTAACTGATTACCCTTGGGATAATGTGCATACTTAACTTTTCAAATCTTCGTAGATTCAGTGGTATACCAGTGTAATGTGGAAAACTTACTAACCTATGGATCTCTTTACCCTCCTCATTTTTGTTGTAGTTGTGTTGTTGAAAACTCCATCAGACAGTGCTATAATATTTACCATTTCAGTTGTTCTGTCTTCATGCCTGATGTTCCAACTTCCCCCTTGGAATAATTTCCATTCTATCTTCCTTATAAATGATTTTTCTTCATCTGAGAATGTCTTTATTTCATCTTCATTCCTGAAGGATATTTTTGGTGGACACAGAATTCTGGGTTGACTAATCTTTTCTTTCAGTTCATTTCAGTTCAGTTCAGTCACTCATTCATGTCTGAGTCTTTGTGACTCATGGACTGCAGCATGCCAGGCTTCCCTGTCACTCACCAACTCCTGGAGCTTGCTCAAACTCATGTTCATTGAGTCAGTGATGCCATCCAACCATTTCGTCCTCTATCGTCCCCTTCTCCTCCTGCCTTCAATCCTTCCCAGCATCAGAGTCTTTCCAATGAGTCAGTTCTTTTCACCAGGTGGCCAAAGTATTGGAGTTTCAGCTTCAGCATTAATCTTGATTTCCTTTAGGATGGACTGGTTGGATCTCCTTGCTGTCCAAGAGACTCTCAAGAGTCTTCTCCAACACCACAGTTCAAAAGCATCAGTTCTTCAGTGCTCAGCTTTCTTTATAGTCTAACTCTCACATCCATACATGGCTACTGGAAAAGCCATAGCTTTGACTAAATGGACCTTTGTTGGCAAAGTTATGTCTCTGCTTTTCAGTATGCTGTCTAGGTTGGTCATAAGTTTTCTTCCAAGGAACAAGTGTCGTCTAATTTCATGGCTGCAGTCACCATCTGCAGTGATTTTGGAGTCTCAAAAAATAAACTCTGTCACTGTTTCCATTGTTTCTCCATCTATTTGCCATGAAGTGATGGGACCAGATGCCATGATGTTAGTTTTCTGAATGTTGAATTTTAAGTCAACTTTTTCACTCTCCTCTTTCACTTTCATCAAGAGGCTTTTTAGTTCGTCTTCACTTTCTGCCATAAGGGTGTTGTCATCTGCATATCTGAGGTTATTGGTATTTCTCCTGGTAATCTTGATTCCAGCTGAAATCAAGCTGAAATCTTTTCTTTCAGTAATTAAAATTTTTGTTTCATTTCCTTCTTGCCTCCATTGTTTTTGGTGAGAAATCTGCAGTCATGGGAATTGTTAACCTATAAGTAATGAGTCATTTTTCTCTGGTTACTTTCAAAATTTTCTTTTTGTATTTAGTTGTCTCTCATCTGGTTACACTGGGTTTAAGCATTATTGTTTTGGATTTATTCTGTTGGGGCTCACTGAGATTCTTGAATTTCTAGCTTCATCTTTGGCAGAATTTGGGAGATTTTCATTCATTATTTCCTCAAACACATCTTCTGCAGCATACTCTCCCCGCTCTCCTTCTGAGATTCCTGTAACGCACATGTTGGACTTTTAAATGTACCACAGGGCCCTAAGCCTCTAGTCATTTTCACACTCTCTGGTGGCTCAGTGGCAAAGAAATGGCCTGCCGACACAGGAGATGCAGGTTTCATCGCTGGGTCAGGAAGATCCCAGGGGAAGGAGATGGCAACCCACTCTAGTATTCTCGCCTGGGAAATTTCATGGACGGGGAGCCTGGCGGGCTACGGTTCATGGGGTCACAAAGAGCTGGACATGACCTAGTGAGTAAAGCAACAATAAGTTTATTGGTTCTTTCCTTTTTCATCTCTGCAATTGAGCTTATCCAGTGAGTGTGCTAGTTGTTATACTTTCCAATTCTAGAATTTCCATATAATTCTTTCTTTTATCTTGTTTCTTTACTAAGGCTTTCTGTCTTTCAGCTCTTTACAAAAGTGTTCTTAGTTATTGAAAGATTTTATACTAGCTACTTTAAGGCCTTTGTTAGATAATTCTAATATTTGTGCCATATAAGCATTGGATGCGAGTTGAGATTTATTTATTTATTTATTCATTTGCCAAGTTTTATTATTATTATATTCTGGACATTTTGCTTATTTTATTATAAAACTCTAGGTCTTATTTATTTTTATTTTTTTAAAACATTTTATTTTGTGTTGGAGTATAGTCAGTTAACAATATTGTGATTGTTTCAGGTGAACAGTAAAGGGACTGAGCCATACATATACATATTTCCATATTCCCCCAAACTCCCCTCCCATCCAAGCTGCCACATAACATTGAGCAGAGTTCCCTGTGCTATGCAGTAGGTCTTTGTTGGTTATCCATTTTTTAAATTTATTTTACTTGGAGGCTAATTACTTTCCAATATTATAGTGGTTTTTGCCATACATTGACATGAATCAGCCATGGGTGTACATGTGTTCCCAATCATGAACCCCCCTCCCACCTCCATCCCTATCTTATCCCTCAGGGTCATCCCAGTGCACCAGCCCTGAGCACCCTGCCTCATGCATTGAACCTGGACTGGTGGCTATTTCACATATGGTAATATACATGATTCAGTACTATTCTCTCAAATCATCCCACCCTCACCTTCTCCCACAGAGTCCAAAAGTCTGTTTTTTACATCTGTG
>SJYX01003221.1:0-61789 GCA_006410675.1 Oreotragus oreotragus
GGTTGCCGCCACGTTCTGGGCTAGGGGGTCTCCTTGGAGATCTGATATCCCCAGCAGTCACACTCTTTAGAGTGGGCTCAGTTTGGACTGCTTCATCCTTTGGGCAAATCAAAGGCCTCCGGGGAACTCTGACCCCTTGTGGGTTTTGGACCTTGGAGGGTGGCTCGTCTTCTAAGAGTGTGAAGTCATCCTTCTGGTCGACAAAACTCAACCGGTGAGAGGATTTGGCCTCTGGAATTAACGAGAAAGGATTACTGATGTCACGCCCTGGCCTGACCTCAACCCCTCTTCTAGTTGCTTCCTCTCTGGACGGACTGACATTCCGCTGCATCTGACCGGTGTAGAGCATCGACTCGCCCTGAGTCAGCTTTCGAGGAGGAGAGGCCCGGCGGGATGTATCAGCTCTGGATCGGGTCTCAGTTCGAGGGTTGGGTGCTCCAGAGGGGCCGGGCCCTGACTGAGGGGAGCTAGAGCGAAGGTAGTCTGATGATAAATGGAGAGCCGTGGCGTGCCCAGCTTCTGATCTTCGATGGCCTATCGGGATTGTGGAGGCTGGGCCACTCCGCTGGCTTGAGGAGACAAGGTACCCCTGTCCCCGCTGAGGGGTCATGCTAGCAACCTCGGCCCCTTTCTGTGTTGAAACTGCTACACTGGACCCAGTTTTATTTGTCTTGACCACATGATACGTTGTGCCTCTTTGGGTAGAGCCCATGTTTTACCGGCTGGCTTGTATTCAGGATCCTAACAAAGCCTGAATATTTATCCTCAGTTTTAAAAGCTGCTGTTCTTGCACTCCCACGAAAGTGGCTGTTGTTCTCCAGGTGTCTCTACTAGTCCCCATAGCTACCTGCCTGGTGATGTCATAAAGGAAGGAGGCTCCTATTAAATATTCTGGCATACAGACACAGTTCTTCAGACTATCAGGCAGTAACAGCAACTGTGGATTGTCTTTCGTGTTGAAACCACCAAAGCTTTGACCAAGTTCTTAGCAAAACCAGGATTTCCTGGTGTAGAAGGAAGGCTCTAGATCCTCCCTTACTCTCTCCAGGTTCTAGGAACTCTCAGAGACTCATCCAGAGAGGACCCAGTTTGAATATCCTAAGGCAGGGCTCCTCAAATCAATCCCACTGTGTTAGCCCAAATTTTAATAAGATGCAAGGTACAAAACTGTCCCAATTTGGCTTGGAGCTGCACTGAATATGTCACAAAATAGAATCCCACCTTCCTGCAGATTTTGTGGGTGGTTTGGTTGGCCATGGGGTGAAAAATCCAGGTTGCTCAAATCATAAATTCTCACACATTCTTGGTCCAGGAGTGTGCGTAGGATTGTAGGAGGAGTCAGTCATTGGTTTCAATCACAAATGGCTATTTGTGTACCTTGGACAAGTTACTTGACTCGCCTGAGACTTGGCCTCTTCATCTGGAAACCACTGCTTGGTAGATGCATGTCACACAATAAATGGTACTCCTTTCTCACAAGCCCCTCCTCTCAGCTATCCCGATCAGCTAGACTCCAGTCCTTTCTTCATTTGAAGAAAGACTTTCCACCTTGGATGACCGTTTATTTATGCATATTTATTTCTGGCGGCCCTGAGTCTTCGCTGCTACCTGTGGGCTTTCTCTAGTTGCAGTGACTTNACTCCTTTCTCACAAGCCCCTCCTCTCAGCTATCCCGATCAGCTAGACTCCAGTCCTTTCTTCATTTGAAGAAAGACTTTCCACCTTGGATGACCGTTTATTTATGCATATTTATTTCTGGCGGCCCTGAGTCTTCGCTGCTACCTGTGGGCTTTCTCTAGTTGCAGCGACTTGTAGCTGCGCTCTCCTTGCAGGGCATGGCCTTCTCACTGTGGCGGCTTCTCTTGGGGAGCGCAGTCTTCGATAGTTGTGGTGCATGGACTCGGCTGCTCCACGGCATGTGGGACCTTCCTGGAACAGGGCTCAGACTCATGTCCCCCGCACTGGCAGGTGGATTCTTAATCACCAGGGAAGTCCTTGGATGATCATTTTGGATAAGAGAGAAACACAGTCATCTTTCTCTCCCTTTCGCATGCTGGTTCTCTTTCTCCCTCTCTGAGACAGACCCCACGGTATCCAGCATTCCACTGTTGACTCTGAAGGGTCATGACAGTTATTGGATGTTTAGGATCACAGTTTCTGGATCTTTATATTCAGAAATGATTAGAGACATAAAGTCAAAATTAAAAAAAAAATTTTTTTCCCCCACACTGTGGGTCTTGCAGGATCTCAGTTCCCTGACCAGGGATTGAACCCAGGCAGTGGCATCGAAAGCACCAAATCCTAATCACTGGACCACCAGGGAATTCCCCAAACAAAAAAACGTTTTTACATAGCAGGTATCTCAACAGATTGAGAAACTTTGAGCTAGTCACACAGGTCTGAAGAATATAAAATTCTGGTCCTCAAGCCTGCCAGGCCCCTGGCAGTGGGGATGGAAGGGACTGCTTGGCCTTCTCTCATCCTGAGTCCCGGGTCCTTCTCTCACTTCTGGTCCCTGCAGTCTGCCTGTGCCCCAGACTCAGGGAGGAGCTCCACCGGAGTGAGACACCACACTCTGCTCCCCTGGTGCCTGCTTCCATGGTTGAAGTGACGCCACCAAGAAGAAATGGGAGATACAAACGCCTGTTCCACTTCCAAAAGGCAAGGTTCTACATGACATAGGAGAACAATGGGTACTGAGCAAGATGACTGGCTCTGGAGAATTTGGTTTGATATATTTAGCTTTTCTCACAAAAAAACTGGGCTTCCCAGGTGGCTCAGTGTGTAAAGAATCCACCTGCAATGCAGGAGACACAGGAGACATCAGTTTGATTCCTGGGTTGGGAAAAGCCCCTGGAGGAGGGTATGGCAACCCACTCCAGTATTCTTGCCTGGAGAATCCCATGGACAGAGGAGCCTGGCAGGCTATAGTCCATAGCGTCTCAGAGAGTCAGACACAATTGAAGCGACTGAGCATGTATGCATAAGTAAACCAGATAAAGACTAGATATACATAATAAAAGCAGAATAACAAGAAAATGGCTATTATCAGAATTTAAATTTTTTCAAAGAGCTCCCCCCAAAATACTATCAAAAGGTGGATAGAACCCAAACTACATCCTTATTTAGGAATTCCTCTGTTTTACAGATCTGGTATTATGGAATTCAACGGAAGAAGTTACAGATTTAGGGCAATGGAAAGACTGTGCTCTGTGCTTAGTCACTCAGTCGTGTCCGACTCTTTACAACCTTATGGACTATAGTCCCCCAGGCTCCTCTGTCCATGGGATTCTCCAGGCAAGAATACTGGAGTGGGTAGCCATGCCCTCCTCCAGGGGAAGTGGACTCATAGAAGATCTCAGACTAAAATGGTACTTTAAAAAAGGCAACTGTCTTGCAGCTAGGTATCCAAATGCTGGATGTACTGGAAAATATACATGAAAATGAATGTGCTCACGGTGATACAAAAGCAGCGAATCTACTTCCGGGTTACAGAAATCCAGATAAGGTTTATCTTACAGATTATGGCTTTTCCTACGGGTATTGTCCCACTGAGAACCACAAACAGTATCTGGAAAATCCTAATAAAGGCCATAATGGGACTTAAGAGTTTATCAGCTTGGATGCTCACAAAGGAACAGGTGAAATAGCCTAGTACTTGGTGTATACTCATAACTCACCATATGATGAATATGAGGAAAAGCCAAACTATCAGTGCTCAAGAAAATTCTGAACCCAAGTGCAATGAATACCTTTAAGGTCACTGGAATTTTTCCACTAGAGGAGAGGGTGTAACTGCATACTCCAGTCAAAAAATTGATTCATGAAAGGCTGCCCAAAGCAAGTTAATCAAATGCAAAATAGGTTAATGGAAAAAAGTCCACAGTGAGAGAAGTGCTGAGTCTTGTGCAGCATGGAGAAAAGAGCAAAAGGGGAGAAGCTGATTGGACTGCTTAACAATGAAACAGCTCAAGAAAGACAAAAATATGGTGAGTCTCAAGAACTGTGGAAGTAAAAAGTTCTCCAAAAACTCCAGCTGTATACCATTCCCCAACTCATTTTATGAACCCTATCAAGAGCTTACCAGTCCAGATGTATTCAATCATCAAGTTCTCCATTTTGATATACATACACTTTTTAAAAACTTTTTATTTTGTGTTGGGGTATAACTTTTTAAAAACTTTTTATTTTGTGTTGGGGTATAACTTTTAAAAAACTTTTTATTTTGTGTTGGGGTATAACTTTTTAAAAACTTTTTATTTTGTGTTGGGGTATAACTTTTTAAAAACTTTTTATTTTGTGTTGGGGTATAACTTTTTAAAAACTTTTTATTTTGTGTTGGGGTATAACTTTTTAAAAACTTTTTATTTTGTGTTGGGGTATAACTTTTTAAAAACTTTTTATTTTGTGTTGGGGTATAACTTTTTAAAAACTTTTTATTTTGTGTTGGGGTATAACTTTTTAAAAACTTTTTATTTTGTGTTGGGGTATAACTTTTTAAAAACTTTTTATTTTGTGTTGGGGTATAACTTTTTAAAAACTTTTTATTTTGTGTTGGGGTATAACTTTTTAAAAACTTTTTATTTTGTGTTGGGGTATAACTTTTTAAAAACTTTTTATTTTGTGTTGGGGTATAACTTTTTAAAAACTTTTTATTTTGTGTTGGGGTATAACTTTTTAAAAACTTTTTATTTTGTGTTGGGGTATAACTTTTTAAAAACTTTTTATTTTGTGTTGGGGTATAACTTTTTAAAAACTTTTTATTTTGTGTTGGGGTATAACTTTTTAAAAACTTTTTATTTTGTGTTGGGGTATAACTTTTTAAAAACTTTTTATTTTGTGTTGGGGTATAACTTTTTAAAAACTTTTTATTTTGTGTTGGGGTATAACTTTTTAAAAACTTTTTATTTTGTGTTGGGGTATAACTTTTTAAAAACTTTTTATTTTGTGTTGGGGTATAACTTTTTAAAAACTTTTTATTTTGTGTTGGGGTATAACTTTTTAAAAACTTTTTATTTTGTGTTGGGGTATAACTTTTAAAAAACTTTTTATTTTGTGTTGGGGTATAACTTTTTAAAAACTTTTTATTTTGTGTTGGGGTATAACTTTTTAAAAACTTTTTATTTTGTGTTGGGGTATAGATGGACAATGTTGTGATAGTTTCAGGTGGACAGCAAAGGGGCTTAACCACACATGTGCATGTATCCATTCTCCCCCAAACTTCCCTCCCTTCCAGGCTGCCACGTAACATTGAGCAGAGTTCCATGGGTACGCGTACACTTCTACAACTGGTGTGGAAGTCACAGAATTAGAAATTTCTGAAGAATTTTGCCTTACAATTTCCCAGTTTATTCTTAATGAAGAGACAAAGGCAGATGTGTATTATTATGGCTTCTTAATTCTTTTTCTTTTGATATTACTGTCCGTCTTTGTATTTTCTCTTTAGATACCAAATAAAATACTTTTGAAGTGAAGTGAAAGTTGCTCAGTCGTGTCCAACCCCATGGACTATATAGTCCATGGAATTCTCCAGGCCAGAATACTGGAGCAGTTACCCTTTCCCTTCTCCAGGGGATCTTCCCAACCCAGGGATCAAACCCAAGTCTCCTGCATTGCACACAGATTCTTTATCAGCTGAGCCACAAGGGAAGCCCCAGAAAACTGGAGTAGGGAGCCTATCCCTCCTCCAGGGGATCTTCCTGATCCAGGAATTTAACCAGGGTCTCCTGCATTGCAGGCAGACTCCCTAACAACTGAGCTATCAGCGAAGCCCCAAATACGTTTTATATATATATATATATAATTCTTGGTTAGCCATTATATATCTTGTTTTATAGAAAAGGATAGAAGTGTAAGGGTAGTTACAAGTCAGCCATCTTGAGGCCACCAAGGGTAAACCAGATTGAAGATAGCTTATTGATTATGATTACTTGATATCTTGTCATATCATAAAACTGAGATTGGTTGACTTGAATAAAGGTTTCTCATGAAATTCTACTTTAAATATGATGGTTTACTCATTTGTCTAGGGAAATTATACTTCTCTTTGCACGTTTGGAGTCTGAATTTCCCTGGAAGGCAATGGCACCCCACCCCAGTACTCTTGCCTGGAAAATCCAATGGACGGAGTAGCCTGGTGGGCTGCAGTCCATGGGGTCGCTAACAGTCAGACAGACTGAGCGACTTTACTTTCACTTTTCTCTTTCATGCATTGGAGAAGGAAATGGCAACCCACTCCAGTATTTTTGCCTGGAGAATCCCAGGGACGGGGGAGCCTGGTGGGCTGCCGTCTATGGGGTCACACAGAGTCGGACACGACTGAAGTGACTTAGCAGCATCAACATATAACATCGTGTGCTACCACTTTTCTGATCTTACCAAAATCAGCTTGGTTGTTTGAACAATTTTTTTGCATTTTCTTAATGTTGGAGAAATAAATATTTTCCTTTCGGTGTTCAATTTAGGTACAAGTGAAGATAAAGGGGGATTTTAGCAAAAATGTTGCAAGATACAACACAGAATCTTGACACTTTCCTCATCACAAAATGTTTGCTTCTAAGCCTGAGACACAGATGGGTTTTTTGAGGGTGACCCCCACTTTTCTTGCTCTCCCTACTGGCAGTATGAAGATAAAAGGTGATGACAGGTGTAAATGCTATAGTATACTCTTTTACTTTGAATGAAGACATGTAGTGAGCTCAGGGATGGCCACTTGGTTAACTGGTTCTGGGACAGCCAGTCTTTGAAATGGTTCCTGGGATCCTCACCTCCCAGCACTCATGCTTTTTTACAGCAGCCCCTCCCCATTCTGAACCAGGGCTTTCCCTGTGTGACTGGTAGAATATAACAGAAATGATGATAAGTGGTTACTGAGACTAGATCCTAACGACATTGTAACTCTTGCGTTGGTATCTTGGATTTTCCCCATTCTATGGGGTGCCCCTTTACTCTGTGGATAGGAAAATTTTACATTTTCATTAAGTCCAACATGGCTATTTTTTCTTTTATTGTCAGTGCCTTTGGTGTCCTTACCAAAAAATCATCGCCAAATCCAATGTCATAAAGCTTTTACTCTGTATTTTTATCTAAGAGTTTTGTTTTCGGTTTTACATTTAGGCCCTTGATCCATTTTATGTTGATTTTTGTACATGGAGGGACTTCCTTGGTGGTCCAATGGTTAAGAACCCACCTGCCAATGTAGGGATCACAGGTTCTGTCCCTGGTCTAGGAAGATTACACATGCCGTGAGGCAACTAAACCCATGTGCCACAACTACTAAAGCTTGCACACCTGGAGCCCGTGTTCCACAACAAGAAACCCCACTCGCTGCAACCAGAGAAAGCCTGTGCACAGCAATGAAGACCCAGCACAACCAAAAATAAAAGTAAGTGAATAAAACTATAAAACCTTTCTGTATATGATGTTAGATGAGGGTCCAATTTCATTCTTTGCTAGTTTTCTCAGCATCATTTGTTGAAAAGATTATCCTTCCCCCATGGTCCTGGCCTCATCTGTCAACAATTATTTGACCATATATAGGAGGGTTGGGGAAGGCAATGGCACCCCACCCCTAGGAGGGTTGGGGAAGGCAATGGCACCCCACCCCAGTACTCTTGCCTGGAAAATCCAATGGACGGAGTAGCCTGGTGGGCTGCAGTCCATGGGGTCGCTAACAGTCGGACAGACTGAGAGACTTCACTTTCACTTTTCTCTTTCATGCATTGGAGAGGGAAATGGCAACCCACTCCAGTATTCTTGCCTGGAGAATCCCAGGGACGGGGGAGCCTGGTGGGCTGCCGTCTACGGGGTCACACAGAGTCGGACACGACTGAAGTGACTTAGCAGCAGCAGCAGCAGCAGCAGCAGGAGGGTTAATTTATGGGCTCTCTAGTCTCTTCCATTGACCTGTATGTCCTGATTACTTCAACTTTGTAAGTTTTGAAATCAGGAAGTCTGAGTATTCTAGTTTTGTTCTCTCGCAAGATTGTTTGGACTACTCGGGGTCCACTAGGATTTCATGTGAATTATAGGACTGAGATTTTGACAGGGATTTTTGACTGAGATTTTGCATTTAATCTGTAGATCCTTTGGATAGTATAATTTTAACAGTATTATTCTTCCCTTACATGAACATGGTATCTGTTTCAATTTATTTGTCTTCTTTCTTTCAGCAATTTTTTGTAGTACATAGGTTTCACAGTACAAGCGTTTTACCTTTTAGGTCAAGCTAATTCCCAAGTATTTTATTCTTTTTGATGCTGTTATAAATGAAATTGTTTTTATAATTCCCCTTTTAGATGGTTCATTGCTCATGTATGGAAATACAATTTATTTTTGTATGTTGCCTTTTCATCCTGCTACTTAGCTGAATTCATTGATTAGTTTTAACAGATTTTGTGGACTCTTTAGGGTTTTCCACATACAAGCCCATGTCATCTTCAGAGATAATTTTAATCCTTCCTTTTCAATTTGGACGTGCTTCACTTTTCTTGCCCAATTGCTCTGGCTAGAACTTCCAAAATTATGAACAGAAGTGGTAAAAGCAAGAATCCTTCTCTTGTTCCTGATCTTTGAGGAAAAGCTTTCAGTCTTTCCATACTAGAGGATGATGCTAGTCATGGGATTTTCATATATGGTTTTTACTATATTGAGGTGGTTTCCTTCTATTCCTAGTTTACTGACTGTTGAATTTTGTCTAATGTTTTTTCTGTACCAATTGAGGTAGTCATGTGGCTTTTTCCTTCATCATACTGACATGGCATATCACATTCTGTCTTTGGCTGTGCTGGGTCCTCACTGCTGCGTGCGGGCTTTCGCTGGCTGTGGTGAGCTGGAGCTACTCGCCAGCTGCAGTGCAAGGGCTTCTCCTCGCGGTGGCTTCTCTTGTGGAGAACGGGCTCTAGGGTGTGTGGGCTTCAGTAGTGGTGGTGCTTGACATCAGCAGTTGCAGCTCGAGGGCTCCAGAGCACAGGCTCAGTTGCCCCGTGGTATGTGGGAGCTTCCCAGACCAGGGATCAACCGGTGTGGCCTTTCGTTGCAAGCCGGATTCTTAAGTACTAAATCACCAGGGAAGCTCTACATTGATTTTTATATATTGAAACATCCTCACATTCCAGGAATAAATCCTAGTTGGTAATGGTGTATAACATTTTCAATATGCTAAATTCTATCTGCTAGTATTTTGTTGAGGATTTTTCCACCAATGTTCATAAAGGATATTGGTTTCTATTTTCTTGTAGTGTCTTTGTTTGGCTTTGGTGTCAGGGTAAAGCTGGCCTCAGAATGAGTTAGGAAGTGCCTCCTACTCTTCAGTTTTTGGAAAAGTTTGAGAAGGATTGATATTGGTTCTTCTTTAAATTTTTGGTAGAGGACTTTCCTGGTGGTTCAGTGGTTAAAACTCTGCACTCCCAATGCAGGGGGCATGGCTTCAATCCCTGGTCGAGGAACTAAGGACCCCACATGCCACATGGTGTGGCCAAAAAAAAAATTTGGTAATGTTCACCAGTGAAGCCTTTAGGTCCAGGACTTGGCTTTGTTGGGAGATTTTTGAATATTGATTCAATCTCCATAAATTTTAAGTCTATTCAGACTTTCTATGTCGTTGTGATTTAATCTTGCTAGGTTTTATGTTATGAGGAATATGTCCATTCATCTGCTGCTGCTGCTGCTGCTGCTAAGTCACTTCAGTCATGTCCGACTCTGTGCAACCCCATAGACGCCAGCCCACCAGGCTCCGCCGTCCCTGGGATTCTCCAGGCAAGAACACTGGAGTGGGTTGCCATTTCCTTCCCCAATGCATGAAAATGAAAAGTGAAAGTGAAGTCGCTCAGTCGTGTCCAACTCTTCACGACCCCATAGACTGTAGCCTACCAGGATTTTCCGTCCATGGGATTTTCCAGGCAAGAGTACTGGAGTGGGATGCCATCATCTTCTCCGTCCATTCATCTAGGTTATCCAATTTGTTGCATATAATTGTTTGTAGTATTCTCTTATAATCCTTTTCCTTTCTGTAGAATCAGTAGCAATTGAGACTTTCAGCAATTTGAGATGTCTTTTTTTCCTTAGTCCACCTAGCTAAAGGTTTTTATTGCTCTTTTTGAAGAACCAACTTTTTGTTTCAATGGTTTTCTCTGTTGTTTTTCTATTCTCTATATCACTTATCTCTGGTCTAATCTTTATTGTTTCCTTTCTTCTGCTAGTTTTGGGTTAAGTTTGTTCTTCTTTTTCTAGTTTCTTAAGTTATAAAGTTACATATTTGAGATTGTTCTTATTTTTTAATGTAAACATTTACAGCTATAACTTTCCCACTGTTAGCACAGTTTTTTTTCTGCGTCATGTCATAAGTTTTGGTGTGTTATATTTTAATGCATCTTATAGTATTTTCTAATTTCTTGTGATTTCTTCTTTGATCCATTGGTTGTTTAAATATATTTAATTTCCACAAGTTTGTGAGTTTTCCAGTTTCCCTTTAGTTATTGATTTCTAACTTCATCCCAATGCAGTTAAAGAAGATACTTCATATATCCATCTTTTAAAATCTATTTTTAAAGGGACTTCCCTGGTGTTCCAGCTTTAATTTCCACAAGTTTGTGAGTTTTCCAGTTTCCCTTTAGTTATTGATTTCTAACTTCATCCCAATGCAGTTAAAGAAGATACTTCATATATTAATTTCCACAAGTTTGTGAGTTTTCCAGTTTCCCTTTAGTTATTGATTTCTAACTTCATCCCAATGCAGTTAAAGAAGATACTTCATATATCCATCTTTTAAAATCTATTTTTAAAGGGACTTCCCTGGTGTTCCAGCTGTTAAGAATCTGCCCTACAATGCAGGGGATGTGGGTTCAATCCCTGGTCAGAGAACTAAGATCCCATTTACCACAGGACAACTAAGCCTGCATACCACAACTAGAAAGCCTGCCTGCTCCAGTTTCCTGTCTCTTTACTGATATTTCCTTTTGTTCACAAATCATTTTCATGACTTTCTCTACACTTTAGCTCTTTGAGCTTCTTCAAAAGTCATTTTAAAGTCTCTGTCTAGTATATCTGCCATCAGGTACTTTTCAGGCACAGTTTCTGTTAATTTCTTTCTTTCCTTTGAATAGGTCATACTTTCTTTTTTCTTTTTTTGGCATGCTTTGTGATTTTTTTTGTTTTTTTTTTTTTTTTACCGGACATTTGAACCTAATAATGTTATAACGCTGGGAATCACTTTTAACCAGGGTCTATAATCCCCCTAATCAATCTCCAGCCTGCTATCACTCTCCCCACAACTTACTTTGCTCAGCCACACTGACCTTTTGCTGCTCCACCATAATGCTTCCTGTAGGGGAGCATTTGCTTCTTTGCAGTTGCTTTTCTCTTTGCTGGAATGCTCATCTCTCAGTGTCACAAAAACAGGCTCCCTCTCTTCATCCCAGTTGAAGTTCAAAGGGCACTCCTTCAGAGCAGCCTTCCCTTGAATATCCTTTCTAATGTTGTGTCCCCCTGTGCCGTCATTATCCTTTTACTTATTTTCTTCATGGCACTTATCACTATTAAAAGTATCTGTTTATTCGTTTAATGACTATAGACTCAAGGAGAGCGGGATTTCTGCTTTGGTCACTATTTCTCCAGCACCTAGAATGGTGCCTGGCACAGAGGAGTCACTCAAAAATTATTTGTTGAACGTGGGACTGGATGCAGTAGGACAATCGAGGAGGCTGTTGCAATGGCCCAAGTGAGAGTTACTAGTGGTCAGATGAGGGTAGCAACAGCAGAGACACAAAGAAGTGGGTATAATGGACATGTGTTTTGGGGGTTGAAACAAAGAAACCTTTTTTTTTTTTCATTTTTAAAAATTACAATGTTGTGCCAATCTCTGTTGTACAGCAAAATGACTCAGTTATATATATATATATACACACACACACTCTTTTAGTATTCTCTCCCATTATGGTTTATCACAGGATATTGAATATAGTTCCCTGTGCTAATCCTATACATAGCAGTTTGTATCTGCTAATCCCAAACTCCTAATTTTTCTCTCCCCCATGCTTTTACTCCTTGGCAACCACAGGTCTGTTCGCTATGGGTCTTTTTCTCTTTTGTAGATAGGTTCATTTGTGCATATTTTATATTCCACATATAAGTAATATCAGATAGTATTTGTCTTTCTCTTTGTGACTTACTTCACTTAGTATGATAATCCCTAGCTGCATCATGTTGCTGCAAATGACATTCTTTCTTTTTTATGAGGAGTATTATTCCACCATACATATGTACCATATCTTCTTCAACCTTCATCTGTTGATGGATATTTAGGTTATTTCCATGTTTTGGCTATTGTGACTACTACTGCTATGAACACAGGGGTGCATATATCTTTTTGAATTATAGTTTTGTCCAGGTATATTCCCAGGAATGAGACTTATGGATCATATGGTAATTCAATTTTTCGTTTTCTAAGGAACTTACATACTGTTTTCCATAGTGGCAGTATCAACTTACCTTCCTACCAACAGTGTAAGAGGATTCTCTTTTCTCCACATCCTCTCCTGCACTGAAACAAATAAGTCTTAATGATTGATATTTCAATGTAAGGAGTAAAGGAATGGGAGGAGTCAAGAATGACTCCTGGGTTTCTGGTTTGAGTGCCTGAGTGAATAGAAATACCATGAGCTGGAAGGGAAATTCTGGAGATGAAGGAGATTTGTGATTCAGACTATGGGTTTGGTTTTGGGTATTGTCAGTAAGACACCTGAAAGAAACCCAAGTGGAGACACTGAATACTTGGGTAGATGAGCTGAGAGGAGAAGTCTGATCATAGACTTCCAATATGTATCTGGGAGTTGTCAACATACAGAAGCTAAGCCAATGGATGTGAGGAAAATCTCTTCGGAAGAAAGCTTGAAGTAAGAAAAGAAGAGGTAAAAGGGAAGGTAAAAAACACAATTCCTTTTAAAATCATATGAAAAAAAACCCCACAACTTAATGATAACCCTTACCAAAGAGATGAAAGACCTATATGCTGAGAACTATAAAACATTAATTAAGGAAACTAAAGATGATTCAGAGAAATGGAAAGATAACCCATGATCTTGAACTGAAAGAATTGTTAAAATGGCCATACCACCCAAAGCAATCTACAGATTTAATGGGATTCCCATCAAATTACCCATGACATATTTCATAGAATTAGAACAAATAATCCTAAAATTTACATGGAACCATAAAAGACCCAGAATTGCCAAAGCAATCCTGAGGAAAAAGAACAAAGCAGGAGGCATAACCCTCCCAGACTTAAGACGATACTACAAAGCTACAGTAATCAGAACAGCGTGGTACTGACACAAAAACAGACATACGGATCAATGGAACAGAATAGAGTGCCCTGAAACAAACCCACACACCCATGGTCAGTCTTCAACAAAGGAGGGAGGAAGAAACAAAGGGGAAAAAGTGGTATCTTCAGCAAGTGGTGCTGGGAAAACTGGACAGCCTCATGTGAATCAATGAAGTTAGAACACACCCTCACACCATATACAAAAATAAACTCAAAATAACTTAGAGACTTAAATATAAGGCAAGACACCACAAAACTTCTTGATGAGAACACAGGCAAAACATGCTCTGACATAAATCGTACCAACATTTCCTTAGGTCAGTCTCCCAAGGCAATAGAAATAAAAGCAAAAATAAACAAACGGTACCTAATCAAACTTACTGGCTTTTGTACAGCAAAGGAAAATAAAACAATGAAAAGCCAACCTACAGATCAGAAAAAAATATTTGCAAATGATGTGACTGACAAGGGCTTAATTTCCTTAATTTCCAAAACATACAGTTCATACGACTCAATAACAAAAAACAAACAACCTAACTGGAAAATGGGCAGGAGAACTAAATAGACATTTCTCCAGAGAAGACATAGAGAGGGCCAACAGGCACATGAAAAGATGCTCAGCATTGCTAATTATTAGAGAAATGTAAATCAAAACTACAATGAGGTACCATCTCACGTTGACCAGAATGGCCATCATTAAAAAGTTGACAAATAACAAATGCTGGACACATTTGCTGGTGTGAAGAGAAGGGGACCCTCCTTCACTGTTGGAGGGGATGTAAACTGGTGAAGCCACTATGGAGAACAGTATGGAGGATCCTTAAAATACTGAGAAGAGAGTAGTCGTATGAGCCAGCATTCTCAATCCTGGGTATATATGTGGGCAAAACTATGATTCAAAAGACACATGCACCCCTACATTCACAGCAGAACTATTCAGAATAGCCAAGACATGGAATTAATTTTATCTGTCAACAGATGAATGGATACAGAAGATGTGGTGCGTGGGTATACAATGGATTACTACTCAGCCATAAAAAAGAAAGAACGCTTTTTGCAGCAACATGGATGGACCCAGAAATTATCATACAAGGTAAAGTAAGTCAGACAGAGAAAGACAAATACCAAATGACATCACTTATATGTGGGATATAAAATACGGCACAGGGTTTCCCTGGTGGTTTGGTGGTGAAGAATCCACCTGTCAATGCAGGAGACAACGGTTGGATCCCTGATCCCAGGAAGATCCCACAGGCTGAGTAGCAACTAAGCCTGTGCACCACAGCTATTGAGCCTGTGCTCTAGAGCCCACAGGCTGCAACTACTGAACCCCACGTGCCTAGAGTCTGTTCTCTGCAACAGGAGAAGGCACAGCAATGAGAAGTCCGTGTACCACAACTAGAGTAGCCCCCACCCACCGCAACCACGTAAAAGCCTGAGCACAGCAACAAAAAGCCAGCGCAGCCTAAGAAAAAACCATTTTTTAATGAGAATGCTAACTGCTGTGGGAGGAAAAAGACGGAGCAGTGACTGGAAAGGGAGGTGGGATCCAGGGAATACTGGGTTTCCTTTTTTTTTTCTGGCCACATCACACAGCATGAAGGATCTTAGTTCCCCACTCAGGGATCAAACCAGCACCACTTGCGTGGAAGCATGGCGTTCTAACCACTGGACCCCCAAGGAAGTCCAGGGAATACTTTTTAAGGATGGGGAAAATCCAAGGGTGTCAAGTGATGAAAAGAAGCTAATAAATAAGGCGCTGAAGCTATTAAGAAGGGAGATGATAACCTGAGAAGGATAACTCAACAGACAAAAGATGAGGCTGGCCTTGGGTAAGAAGAGAGATGCCTCCTTCAGGGTAGCATGGAGGGAAATAGAAAGCATATGTGTAGAACAGGTCCACCTCGAGTTTAGGGCAGACTGCTTCACAACTCTCCTAGTGACAGAAACAGATGTGATCTTGTTAGTACTTCTGGTGGTGGGAAGCTGAGTTTGTTCCCATCTGATGGCTTCTAAATTCTCTGTAAAGTTGGGGTTAAGTCATCTGTTAACTGGTGACAGGAAGTGAAGAATAAGTTTACAATTATAGCTGGTGAGAGTAGGAAAAGCAGCATACTAAAGAAATACAATGACAGTGCCATGTGTAGGGAAAGTACCAAGTATATAAAGTACCTGGCATATAATAGGTCCTCCATAACTAAAAACATTTACCAACATTATTATTGTTAATGGTCCATATTATGCAGTCACTGGCCAGACAGAAAGTCTACTCTGTAGACAAGAAGATTGCAAACCACATCAGGGCAAGTCTGTGTAGGACTTGTAGCCTTTATGAATACTGATAGATAATGCGCCTCCTTTATCATGATATGTCTGCTATTAGTTCTCACATTTTTATATATGTTGGTTTTGTCTCAATATATAAAACTTTTTGAGAGGAAGTCCTGCATATGACCAAGTCTCTGTACTCCTCAAAGTTTCTTATACTTAGTATTATTTGTAAAGTAATTTGTCTTGGTTTTCCTCTGATTACAATGGCAAGCGACTGTTTCCTTGCTTTTAAATGGTCATATTAACTTGTACCTTCCTGTTTTATTTGTGCAGGGTAAAATTTGAGGGAGCTAAGAACTGTATTGACTATGACCATCCACAACAGAAACTATCCAGTTTTCACAAACAAAAGATCTACTACGTACAATTAAAATGTTAGCTGGCTAGCACTGTACAAGAGGCTAAATTAGAGAAAATACTGTGATCTTTCTTACCATAGTTTCATTCTTCTGAGACACTAACGATGTGAGGTATTCAAACTGAAATATAGAGATGATGTTTGTTCACTTAAAGAGTTCAAAATATCTTGGGCTTTTATTCCTACCTATTCCTTCCTTGTATCATGTAAGTCAATTATAGCTGGAATGGGAATATGGCAATCCTGGCAAAGAGGAGGGCAACATTTCTATAATAAAACACGGATGGGGTCCCTGGTGGTCCAGTGGTTAAGAATCCACCTTGCAGTGCAGGGGACGCAGGTTTGATCCCCGGTCAGGGAACTAGGACCCCACATGCTGAGGCGCTACTAAGTCTGTGTCCACAACTGCTGAGCCCTCACACTCTGGAACCCTTGCTCTGCAACAAGAGAGCCCGTGTCCAGAACAAAAGATGCCACGTGACGAAACAAGGATCCCATGGGACGCAACTAAGACCTGACGCAAATAAATAAATAAAACTTAAAAAAAAAAAGACAGCATGGATGACTGGCGCCCATTTGTATGATGGTTTGTGGTTGCTGTTTAGTTGCTAAGTTGTATCCACCTCTTTTGTGACCCCATGGACTGTAGCCTGCCAGGCTCCTCTGATCATGGGATTTTCCAGACAAGAATACGGGAGTGGGTTGCCATTTCCTCCTTCAGGGGACATTCTTAACCCAGGAATCGAACCTGAATCTCCTGCAATGGCAGGCAGATTCTTTACCACTGAGCCACCCAGGAAGCCCATGATGGGTGGTAGCAATAATTATTTGTCAAATTTTATAACAGAAGTTAAAACTTCTTTGGGTGGCAGGTTCCTTTCTCAATAACTAAAATACAGAACTGTATCTTACAGGGCTTCGCTGGTGGGTCACTGGTAAAGAACCTGTCTGCCAGTGCAGGAGACACAGGTTTGATCCCTGGTCCGAGAAGATCCCACGTGCTGCAGAGCAACTAAGCCCGTGCGCCACGACTACTGAGCCCAGGCGACTAGAGCCTGCGCTCTACAAGAGAAGCCACCACAGTGAGAAATCTGCGCGCGGCAACTGTAGAGCAGTCCCGCTCACCACAGCTAGGGGAAGCCAGCAGCAACACAGACCTAGCGGAGCCAAAACCAAATAAACAACAAACAGGAGTTTTAAAGAGGAAATATACCTTACAAGTGAAATCTAACTGGTATTAAAAGGAAATGTTTTATTAGATATAACATGAATTTAAATTTTTGAAAATCTGTATCAAAAAAAAAACAAATGCCATTCGAGGCACAATGAGAAAGTTTTACAATCAAAACACCTTTTACTCTTCAGAAATCTGACTGAAAACAAATGGTTAAATGTGCTGCAAACAAACAAGCCATTCTGTCTCCAGTGGAAGCTGAACAAAGTGTGAGCTACAGACCCACTGCCCTAATGGTGACCGCAGCAGACGAGGGAAGAAGGGAGCTCATGAGCAGGATACTCAAACTCAGGCCAGGAGTCCACCGAGAGTCCACTTCCGGTCAGTCTGACAAGTCACTCTGATCCAACACGATTATCCTGAACAAAAAAAGGGAGTTTCGAGTTGGTGTGTATGCTTTTTAAAGACACAAACAACAGCCTCTTTCTATTCAACTGAATTCAAGGGAAAGAAACTTATCTTTATCATCAAAAGAGCTTATGATAAACTAGTGTGTTATGGAAATGCAAAATGACTGCAAAGCAAGTGACAGCAGCATCTTCTGTACTCCCCCCACCTAAATAAAACCTTCTTGTGCTGACCACCAATTACGTAATCGAAGTTGGCATTTGTTTCCCCTTCTATTTTAATTAATTTAAACATTAGCATTTCAAAACTGAGCAACTCTGAATTCAAGTCTTTGTCATTAATGTTTATTTAGATACCGGTAAATGTTTAAAGTCTGTTCATGTTGTCTATAAACAGTGGACTCTGACTTACAAACCATCATTACCTGGATGGTTCAGACCAACCCAGTCGCTTCCAAAAACAGGGTTTTAGTTCCTCTTGATGACATATAGGAGGAAGAAAAAACAACTTGATTATTCTCTGGATCAAAGGATGTCAGGCTTGAGAAGTCCCACTAGTACTCTCTCCAGTTTAGGGTGGACTGTTTTACCTCCAACAACTGTTTGCTTCTACAGAGATGAAATATGTCTAAAAACAATTACTGGGCTTCCACTCCTGATATCCTACAGGTCCCTGTCATATCAACAGACACCAATAATGCTAATTTCACAGGGTCCCTGCATCATGTTCTCAGTGAATTCAGTACTAGCTAAATGTGCACACAGTCAGGGTCCTGGAGGAAACAGAATGTACCCCCAGGCCCTTTCATGAAGTGCCTGCTTACAGAGGTGTTAGAGCTAAGGGTGCAAACAAGGGATGGCAAAACATCCAGTGACCAGCAGCAGTGAGAAGCCTTGTCACCCCCAAGTCTAAAGGGACTAGGGGAGAGCAGTGGTAGGGCAGGACAGTTACTGGGACCCAGTGCAAGCCAGAAGTGGAAGGATGGGACAGAAGCTGTGGAGGGACACCATTTCCACACAGGCAAGAGGTGCAGAGGCGGCAGTCAGGCAGGCAGGTAACATCCAGCTACTCGTCAGCCCTCTGATCTGCGAGGGCCTCTCACTGGCCAGCAGGGAGCCGGCTGACCAGCAAGCCCAACAGATTCAGTTCACACAGGTCAGGAGGAGAATGAAAATGGACTAGGGAAGGGATGAAAGAGGTACTGGGTGATCTGAAAGAATTAATGACCATAACTTCCTGAGTAGGAGGATCTTAAATGTAGGAAGGCACCATTTGCAGATGGTCCCTTAAAGCTCTATCAAAAATTAAAGTTAATTTATACTTCTCACATTACTTGTAGGTACCACTTAAATTCCACAACTTATGATTTCTTATTTGATTCTTATTTAGCCTCCGTGAGATAAATCTAGAACTCTTTTGAAGATACATTAGGAACAAAACATCTTTCCAGACAGTATATGTGGATGATGAGAGTAGCTGAAGACTTGATTTAGAAATAAAATTGGATGTCATTACTGTTTTGTGATGAAGACGTAATTGGCAATTAATAGAAAACCTGGGCTGAACTATAGGGGGAAAGTGTAGGAGGACTGTATACAGCATCTGGGAAATATTTCTAAATAACTCTGATGCTCACTGAAGCCCACGGACTCCGGGTTACATTGTAATGACCATCCATTCATACCTTCTTCAGAAGTCCCTAAAAGGCTCTCCGATTTCCTTCTCTCTGGCTTCATGCTTTCTTCCCCTTTCCGTTTCTTTTCACCAACTTCTTGATCTTTGCTGCTTGCCTCCCTTCAATGACAATGATTTTGGTCATTAAATCATGTGGACAATGGCCTGAGGGAGAAGACTGTGCTCCCAAGGAAATACAGCAATAGCTGGCACTAATTGTGGGGGTTCCCTAGGTGTTCAAGTGCTGTAATGTATATTAACTCATTTAATTCTCATCACAACTATGTAAAGTAGTTGAACGGTGAGAAAACTGAGGTACAAAGAGGTTGAATTACATGCCCAGTACGTCCTAGAGCTGAGGTCAACCCAGAAAGTCTGACTCAGGACTCTGCTCTCAACCACTCGGCTATATTGTCTCAAAGGAGACAAACATTTCATTTATGTTGTAACTGATGTCCTTTTTACAACCACATATATTTTATTACCTTATCTTCATTTCCTGAAACTCTTAAGTGAAATATCTAATTGCAGTACCTAACAACTGAAGACCACATCTGTCAGACTAGTAAGCAGAAACCATCTCCCCACCTCAGCTCTAAGCTCCCTAAGGTTAGAGATCTCCTATGGCTCTGCGCCTCAAATGCTCAGAACAGATGATGGCAGAATCAAACTGATATGGTGTAGGAACTTTTCTTGCTTTTACTTGGTGGATATTCAAAACAAAATATGCAAAGTGAGAGAGAAAGTAAAGCCAGCTAGGATGAAAAGGATTTTTTCCTTCCTAACCTCTCATCACTAATAGACTCGCAGGCTCTAAAGTTGGAGGAGGTTATCTCTTATCTCTGTCCAAATGCCCGGGACCAGAGTCATCCCACTTATGCCTGGGTGGGAGGAGCTGCTGTTAAAGTAAAGGCAGCTGTTTTCTCTTTCTGATTGCTGTGGCTACTAGAAAACTTGTACTTTATTGAATAAAAGTCCTTTGCTCCGCAGTTTCTAGTAGCTCTGTCCTTCGGGGCAGAGGAGAGTAAGCTGACTCTCTTCACTTTACAGTATTTCAGGTATTCGCGAACAGCTATCTAATTCTCTCCTCCACGTGCTTTTCTCAGACTGAGCCTCCCCAGCAACTTTAGCCGTTCTCATATGACAAGGTTTCCAGACATCTAGCTGTTCTGTGGCCACCATCTTCTGTTTGTGACTGTCCCTTTTAAAATATGACACCCCACCAGCAGCCCCACAGTGAGCCAGAGTTCGAGGAGTTCTAGGAGTCCTCTAGCCAGTCTGAGGCGTCACCTTGACCTGGACAGTACATTTTCTGCCTGTTCAGTGTTAATGCAGCACAGACCTTTTTAGCAACCATATCAAACTCAGGTCTCAGGGGGGTCCCTGTCCATGTCTTCTTCAAGGAGAAATGTCTTGAATTCTTACCATGTCTCAAAATGCATGTTAAATGCCGGGTGTATAAAAATAAGACGTATTTCCCATCTTCAATGAAATTACAGTTGAGTACGAGCTTCTGGTCAAAAAATTCTCTATTAGGTCAGCCCTCTCACGTTCAATACTTTTGGATCCAAATGCTCACCTTCATCTTGAGGAGAAATTTAACATTTCCACCTGTCAAGATCATTTTGAATACACAGTCTATCGCCTATCACATTAGCATTCATCTTTAGACTGTGTTATCTAAAAATTTGATAAGCACGCCTTTTCTGATTTAATTCAAATGACCGATGAAACTGTTGAAGGTGACAGGGCCAAGATACAGCAATTTTAGAGGCCTCTCTCTGTACTGATAACAATCTGCTAGTCAACATTGTGAGCATGGTAGGTGGCTGGAGGGAGAGGGGCAGGCAGGAGGTGGGACTGGCTTATCTACAGTGACATAATACCCTGGCCAGACATTCATTCTCCAAGAAGTCGCTGTACTTTCTAAAGAACTAATAATAAAATCTATTAAAAAAAAAAAAAAAGAAACTAAAATCTCATCCCCCTTCCTGAGAAAGAAGGAAAGGATGCCCTGGTGGAGAACAAGAACCTTGTCGGGCCCTTGGGCAGATCCAGTAGTTGAGTGCTGTCCCCGGGGGGCTGCAGCCATCTCTCCAGGTCCTCGTCGAGTGTAGAGTGAGCTCTGTCCAAGGCAAAGGAAGAGAATGAGACAGCGACCACTCTTCCTTGCCCCTGACAAGGAGGCACGCCCTCTAAAGCAAGAAAGGACCTTCACACTGAACACACGAGAAAATGAGAGTTCGGTGAGACTGCACCTGAGTTGTGGAGGTCACTGAGAGCCCATGTAAATGCGCACCAGGACCCTCCTTCAGCCTCTTGACAAAAAGCCTCAGCCTCCAGACTTCCCTGTTACCAGTACAGTGATTATGCCACCTACCTGCCTCAACCTGATCTTAGACCTCCAGCCTCCAGAACAGTGAGAAATAAATTTCTGTTGTTTATAAGCACACACAGGCTTCCCAGGTAGAACTAGTGGTACAGAACCTGTCTGCCAATGCCAGAGATGTAAGAGACATGGGTTTGATGCCTGGGTCGGGAGGATCTCATGGAGGAAGGCATGTCAACCCAGTCCAGTATTCTTGCCGGGAAAATCCCATGGACAGAGGAAGCTGGGAGGCTACAGTCCATAGGGTCACAGAGTCGGACACGACTGAAGCAACTTAGCATGCATGCACACAGAAAAGAATCCACCTGCCAATGCAGGGGACACAGGTTCGATCCCTGGTCCGAGAAGATCCCATATGCCACAGAACAACTAAACCCATGCACCTCGACTACTGAAGCCCACACACCTGAACCTGTGCTCCACAACAAGAGAAGCCACGGCAATAAGAAGCCTGAGCATCACAAAGAAGGGTAGCCCCTGCTCCCGCAACTAGAGAGAGCCCGCGCGCACAGCAACGAACATCCAGTGCAGCCAAAAATAAATTAATTTTTAAAAAAAGCCTCAGCACCCACAATATCACTGCCTCCCAACGTGCGATCCTAGACTCTGTCTCAATTCTAGGTCATTACGTCAACTTCCACCTGGGGCTAGAACTGCACACTCATTCCCGCAAGTTTTCCAGATTAAGAACTGCCTCTGAGGCTACAGGATGAGGATAATGTGTTTTCAGAGGCCTGAAAAGTCCCACCTGTCTGAAAAAAAAAATCTTCCACCCTGGTTTGGTGCAGGACTGAGATGTCTGAGCAGCTGTGGCCGTCTACCTGCAGCCAGCACAGCCAGCCCTTCGGGAAAAGGAAGAGACAATGGTAACAGTAGCTAACTTTGATCAGGTGCAAAGCAGTTTGCATTTATATAACTGAATGTAACTCAGCCTTCTTGGGATACTCTCCTTCTGGCTTAAATAAAGGCATAGATTTTTACTGAAGATGCACTGGGGAGATGGAAGGAATGGAGTTACAGCATACACCACAGACAAAAGCTTGCCTCCTCTTTTGCCTCTTTTTCTTGTCTCCCCACTCAAAATAACCCTCTCCCTCCTTCCTCTCAGGTTCCAGGGCTCTAGTCTCCTCATAAGACCTTCCCACCCAGGTCTCTCTCTTTTCCTTCTTTGTAAAGAATAGTTTAGCCTTTGAAGAGTGTGACAGAAACGGGATTCACTACCCAAAAGTTGTTCATAACCTTCTCCTCCCTTGCCTTCCTCTTCTATAGTAGCTGAAAGCTAAAAACTCAATTTCTAGTCTCCCTGGCAACCAAGGGTGGCCATGTGTTCTGTTTGGCCAAGAAGATCTAAGTAGACATCTGCTGAAGAGGGCTTCTAGGAAAATTTTTTGCTTTCCAGATAAACAAGCACAGAGTGGGCTAGGCTCTTGCCTTACCCTCTTATTTCTGCCTGGAATAGGCACAGAAGCTACCTTGTCCAAAAGTTGACAAGTCTGAAAACAAAAGCCAACCTGCTATGTCTGGCAGAGCAGAGAGATCAGAAGAGCCCAAGTCTCCAGAGGCATCACTGATTCTCCATCAGCCAAGCCCTGCCAGCCACTGGTGAGACAAACTCATCTAAACAGGAGTGGTGTTTTTACGTGTGTTTTTCTTATGTTTGCAGCTGAGAGTATTCTACATGGCTTCCCGAGGTTATCTGCTGGGCCAGGAGGAGGTTGAGGCAAGCGGTGTTAACTGCAGATTCACAGCCTCTTTTCCTTTAAAATGTAAATATTCTGTTCATCAAAATATGGATTTTATTTTTTTGCATTAGTATTGATTTTTACAAATACAGCATTAAAATAGTACTTTCTTGACTTCTGAGTTTTTTGGTGCCTCCTTCAATTTTGTGCCCATGGAGGGTGTCGCCTTCACTTCCCCCGAGTCCTGGCCCTGAGTCTGGGACAAAGTTTGACAGCTTGGACAAAGCTAGAGAAGTTGAGCTGAGGTGGTTTACCTTGCAATGCAGGTCCAAGGAGAGCTCCAACTCAAGAACAGAATTGGGTCCCTTGAGGAAAACTTGTGTTTTTAGACTGAATTGTCTGGATCACTGGCCCCATCTTTTCTTATTTGGCTAGGAAGACCTAAAAATTCTCTTTAACTAAATGTTTTGAAAGAAATTGAAACCTATGTTTGCCTCACAAAATGAAGTAAAAACCAAAACAAAAAACACCTTGAGGAAAAACAAACAAACAAACAAATAATCCTATTTTAAAACTGGGCAATTTCTCTAAAGAAGATACACAAATGGCCATCCACATTCAAAAAGATGCTCAATACCACTAATCATTAGAGAAATGCAAATCAAAACCACAATAAGATATCACCTCACACCCATTAGGATGACTACTAACAACAACAAACAAATAATAAAGCAATTATCCTCCAATTAAAAATGAATTATAAAAAAGATAATAAGTATTGGTAAGGATGTGGAGAAACTGGAACCCTTTTGCACTGTTTGTGGGAATGTAAAATGGTGCAGCTGCTGCAGAAAACAGGATGGCATTTCCGCAAAAAAATAAAAATAGATTTATCATATGATCCAGCAATACCACTCCTGCATATATATATATCCAAAAGAAATGAAAGCAGGGCGCCTTAAAAAGATATTTGTATACTCACATTCACAGCAGCATTACTCAAGACAGTGAAAAAGGTGGAAGCAACCTAGTGACCACCAGCAGATGAGTGGATAAACAAAATGTGATACACACATACACCCTCTCAATGGAATTCAGTCTTAAGAAGAAAGGAAATTCTGACATGCTACATGGATGAACCTTGACGACACTGTGGTAAGTGAAATAAGCCAGTGACAAGACAACAACAACGGCATGATTTCACCTACAGGAGGTATCAAGAGTGGTCCAACTCAGAGAAAGAGTAGAACCGCGGTTGCTAGGGAATGAGGGGAGGAGGAAATGGGGAGGTGTTGTTTAATGGGTACAGAGTTTCAGTTTTGCAGGATGAAAAAGATCAGCTGCACAACAGTGTGAATATACTTAGCACTACTGAATCGTACACTTAAAATGTTTATGTTGTATGTATTTTACCACAATTAAAAACTTGGTAAAAAAAAAATGCTTTTAGGAATAGGGGCTATAAGGATAACATGAAAAAAAGATCCCTTTTTCCTAATTTGTCAATATCAGAATAAAAACTAACATAAATTAACACTACAGTTTTCTAAACCCTTAAGAAAAATCCAGCTTTTTCTGTTACCTCTCTGTGTCTTCTTCTAGATCCTGGGTTTCTTTGGTCCAAAGCATACTGCTGTCTTCTTTATTACTGTGAGTTTCTTGTTCTTCTAAATGCCTTTGATCTAGAAACAGTTGAAAGACTTTATTAGAGCAAAAAAAGTTTTTTTGAGAAAACTTGCCTTAAAATGGAGTGCAAAAAAATGAAGGCTAATCAGTGGACCCTGAAGTCTGCAAAGCACGAGTCCCCCTCTGCCCAGAAGAGCAGCGGCCAGGTGGCAATCTGCAGGATGCCTGTATCCACAGCAGCTGCTCTGGAGGTCTGGGGAGCTCTCTGCCAGGTGAAACTACAGGAAACCATGCCTGTGCCAAGGCTCAAGAGAGACAGAGGAAAGGGCACATAAAAGAGGCCGCAAGAGATCCAGAAGACAAGTTGTACAGATTTATTTCGGGGGACCACCCTCTTCCCACTTGTTAGGTGTTTCCATATTGAAGCCAGGGAAGGCATTTGGGTGGGGAAGGGTAGAGCCCTTTAGTGTATGCCAGGCATTTTACACATGCTTTCCCATTTCATCCTGCCAGAAGTTCTATGACAGGAAGGAGACTAACACTTGCTAACTATCTTACAACGTACCAGGCACTGTGCATGAACATTAGGTGGAGTTATGACAAATGAGGACAACTGAGGCTCAGGGATATAAAACAGTTTGCCAGACCAAAATAAGCCATGGAGTCAGAATTGAAGTGGAGTGTGCCTGACTTCAAAGTCCACACCCCCCAGGTGTACCACTATGCTGCCAAGGACAGTTACAGCAAAACCTGGTGAAAAGATCGGCGTGTGCTCAGTCATATCCACTTCTTTGCGACCCCGTGGACCGCAGCCTGCCAGGCTCCTCTGTCCACGGGACTCTCCGGGCAAGAATGCTAGAGTAGGTTGCCATTTCCTCCTCCAGCATATCTTCTTGACTCAGGGATCAAACCAACAACTTCTGTGTCCCCTGCACTGGCAGGTGAAGTCTTTACCACTGAGCCACCTGAGCAGCCCGAAAAAGATCTGAGGATCTGGCTTACCATTTGCAAAGCTGCCCGGATGACTTGCTGTGTTCTCATCCAAGGCTGTGGATGAGACCTGCTGCCCCTTCAGGTGCTCTGTCACAACATAAAACAGATCTGCATGTCACGTCATCCTCTGGGGTAGCGGTTCTCAAAGAGCAGCTCTCAGACCCCCAGCTTCAGTACCAACTGAAAACTTGTTATATATGCAGGTTCTCAGGCCTCAACTCAGACTTACTGAATCAGAAACTCTGGGGGTGTGGATGTTTTACCTAGCCCTCCACATGAGTCTGATGCCTGACGGCGCTTGAGAACCTCCGTATTCAATCCCACGTAACACTAAACATAAACGTAAAAATGATGATCATGGTAGGTAGCACTTGCAGAGCAGGTACTATTTGTATCCATTAATTCAAGATTCCTTCCTGCATGCATGCTCAATCGTGTCCAACTCTGTGTGACCCCATGGACTATAGCCCGCCAGGCTCCTCGGTCCATGGAATTTTCCAGACAAGAATACTAAAGTGGGTTGCCATTTCCTACTCCAAGGGATCTTTCCAACACGGGAACTGAACTCATGTCTCTTACATCTACCTACATTGACAGGCAGGTTCTTTACCAATAGCACCGCCAATCTCCTTAATTCAAGATTAATATCTTGAATTAATCTTCACAACAACCCTATGAGATTGATCATATTATTGTTATTCCTATTTGACAGATGAGCAAATTAAGGTAAAGAAAGGAAAAGGAATCACAAAAGGGAGGGGATATATTTATACCGATGGCTGATTCATGTTGAGGTTTGACAGAAAACAACAAAATTCTGTAAAGCAATTATCCTTCAATTAAAAAATAAATTAAAAAAAAAGAAAGGTAAAGGAATTAGATAGTAATGTGATGGAATTAGGATTTGAGTACAGGCAGTCTAGTTCTAAGGTTTATGCTCTTAATCTCTATTTTATATACTTTCACAAAGAATATCATTTACAATTCCTAAAGAATGGACCACTAGACCAAGACAAGCATCTCCTAAACTCAGTATACTGCTTCACAAGTGTTAGGTCCTCCCTTTCCTCAAAGTGCTCCCCAGAGCTCAGCAGAGAGACAGCTAGGAGGCAGCACAGATGGGCCCCCAGGCTCACTGGCCCTGCTGTGTGCGGGTACAAGTCTCTCTTTCCTAACAAGTCAGGAAGCAAGCCCTACCTGGCAGCTTCTGGGCACTAAGGGGCCCCACAAAGCTCATGTAATATAATCTGAAACTTAGAAATCTTTGTTATTGTTATTCTTGTTAAAGTAGTCCTTGCTGATCTTAGAGGATTCTAAAGGACCCCCTGCTTGAGGCCCTGGACAGAAGCCTGGAGCTTTGCATAAGTGCTCTTCAAAGGAGCAGGTGTCTGCTGCAGGTCACTCCCCACAGCTCTCCTGAGAGGAAATGATGACAATGATGATAAGCAATAATCAGGTAGGCACACCCATTATTAGGAGAAACTACTCAGGTGCCTTCTGCCCTTTATCTTTCTGGAAAATTACTGACCCATCTCAAAGTATAAGACATCGCCTAAAAACCTGGCCCAGAAAATTACCATAGGTGAAATGAGGGAGAGTGTCTGCAGAGCGCACTGGGGTACAGCAGTGCCAAGAGGCTGGGGCCCAGGCGGAAGGCTGTGACAGCTGCCGAGATGCGGGGGCGGTCTACATGCGGTCAGCAGAGAGAGAGCAGGATCCGCAGGAAGGGCATCACAGAGGTCACACTGCACAGGAGCCCAAGTCCCGTCCTCACTCACAGCCAGAAACCAAACGGCACTGAGAGCAGGACACGTGGGGGTGGATGCTCCTCTCACCAGCAGCAGTTCCATTATCATACGAAGGAGAGCAACTGGAGAGGAGAAGTTTGCAAGGGTGCCATAGTGGGTTCCAGAGGACAAAAGCTGGAGTGGGGTGAGAGCCCGAGAGCCTGACCCCACAGCCCTGTGGCCCCTACAGCCCTGTGGCACTGGGGGAGGGCTGTGGCAGGGCAACAAGGGCCTGTGACTGCAGAAAGAGAAAGAAGCCAGGGAAGCTTCTGGCAGGTCTGACCGCTTTCACCCAAGTTCACAAGGCCAGCAGCCGGGGGTTAGGGGTTGGGCAGCCTAGACCATATCTTTCCACTGAGTCAGATCAGGTAAGGCCTCATTCACCTCTCTCTTCCTGATGAGACACCAGACTTCAGAGACCCTGAAAACCAAGAGATGCCCCTCAGGAGACCCCCTACTGGTCCTGTACCAAGAACTGGACCATCAGAGGCCTGATGAGATGTACCCTCTGAGAGTGAGGGGCTGGTCAGCTAGGCTGTCAAGAAGAGAGCAGTCAGTCCTCCTTGCCTGCGGAAATAAACCACCTGGCCCAAACACTTCTACCACCTGCACCGTTTACTCCAGTAGCAGCTCAGCTGGGCAGGGCCCACGGATCAGCTGCAACTAAAATTGAGTGGGTGTCCCTCAGTCTCTGCCTCAAATGAAAAATTCTGGTATCATTAGATCTTGCAATGCCAATACTTTAAAATCTCCTTTTAATGGGAGAATGGAAAGCACAGGATGTTTTGGCCCGAGATGCCAGAATTCAGTAGCGCTGAAGTATAGCTAGTTTGGTTCAAAAGGGAGGTGAGAATTCCTTTAATAAAAGAAGTTCATCATGATAAACCACTTGGATGTTGTTATTCCCTCTTAGAATCACTACCATAGGCCCTTAGGAACATGACCACAGACACACGGCACATATGCTGGCCAGGCTTTAGTAGTAGTCTGAGGCCTATCACTGGAAAACTGCCCCCTTCTGAATTCTGTCCATCCAGTCAGACCTTCACAGGGCCTTCTATACGAGCGCTCACGCCTGAAACAAAGAACCACACGTGGTCTGTGACCACAACAAGCAGGGCCATGAAGGATATTCTGCATTGTGCATGCCTTACCAATTTCGTCAAGCAGCTCCTGAGATGGTGGTGGTAGCTCATCGATGTGATGTTGCGAGATGGCCTCTACGAGTTCTTAAGAAAGATAAAGGGAAAGTGACTGAATAACTTCCTGGACCTGAACTAGACTTGCTAGGCTTCCATAAGGATTTGACTTAAATTTCTCAATGGTGAAATAGCCTAAGACAGGGAGAAATCCTCTTACATGAGCAGTCCTATTGAGACTTCATATGTGAATGGCTTTACTCTCCCTTTCCCTCTAAACCCTCTCCTACCTCCCTGCTCACCTCAGTACCGCTTGATCTGTGGCCCTCTCCAAGGATATTTGGGGTAGGTGAGGTATAAATTCTTACTAAAAGGCCGGGGGTCCAATTTGGACCAAGGCTGCTGGAGGAATAAAGAAGCTCTAGACCCGTCAAAATGAATAAAACACAAAGTGGGGGGTCTTTCTGTGTAGATTACCCAGCCAGGGGATATGGGAGACCATAGTTTGGACTTTCACCTAAGGGATCAATTATAACAGTAACCAAGACCCCTCAGCACAGTTTGAAATAACTCTATCCCCTTGAGGGAAATTCTAAGACTTATACCAAAGACACAAGACAACAAGATTAGTGGAGCAATGGCCTCAAGAGCTGTTAAAACTCTCAGACCCTTTGATCTGAAAATTGTCTTCTAAGACTCTATCCTAAAGAAAGACCAGAGGTTCAGATAAAGATTTCTGTACAAAGAGCAAAAATTAGAAAACAACATGAATTTTCAATATGAAAGCAAGGTTAGGCAACATATGTAGAATGAACTAGTATGCAGTCATCTCATACTTATGAATAATTTTTACTGTCAAGTGGAAATTCTAAAATATCTCACTGAAGAAAATGGAACAGCCAGAGCTGATATACTATGTTAGCTATGCTGCTGCTGCTGCTGCTAAGTCACTTCAGTTGTGTCCGACTCTGTGTGACCCCATAGACGGCAGCCCACCAGGCTCCCCTATCCCTGGGATTCTCCAGGCAAGAATACTGGAGTGGGTTGCCATTTCCTTCTCCAATGCATGAAAGAGAAAAGTGAAAGTGAAGTCGCTCAGTCTGTCCGACTGTTAGTGACCCCATGGACTGCAGCCCACCAGGCTACTCCGTCCATTGGATTTTCCAGGCAAGAGTACTTCAAATAAATGGTCAGTTTAGTNATTCCCTTCTCCAATGCATGAAAGAGAAAACTGAAAGTGAAGTCGCTCAGTCTGTCCGACTGTTAGCGACCCCATGGACTGCAACCCACCAGGCTACTCTGTCCATTGGATTTCCAGGCAAGAGTACTGGTGTGGGGGGGTGCCATTACCTTCCCTGCCTAGACTGTACTGGGTACCAGAAACAAAGAAATAAATGGTATGACCTAAATACTGGTTTAGTGCTTGAGTAGCTTATACTTAGTTGTGTCTGTGAGGCTCCACATTTGGAAGAATTTACATTGTGTTTCATATAGGAGTTTTCATTGTTAACAATGTGGAGTAACATGTATAATCTGTTTTACAAATACCAAGAATCTAACATTTAAGGGCAACATGCGACAAGGAAAGGAATTCCAGACCTTGAGTTAATCCCAGCTTTCTCACTTAGTAGTTGTATGCCCTTGGGTCACATTTGGAAGAATTTACATTGTGTTTCATATAGGAGTTTTCATTGTTAACAATGTGGAGTAACATGTATAATCTGTTTTACAAATACCAAGAATCTAACATTTAAGGGCAACATGCGACAAGGAAAGGAATTCCAGACCTTGAGTTAATCCCAGCTTTCTCACTTACTAGTTGTATGCCCTTGGGCCTGAATTTCTAAAGAATGAAAGAAGTACCACAATTTAAAAAAAAAAAATCTATTGGGAGGGGAATAGGAGGGGGCGGTCTATGGGACAGATCAGCAAAACCAAAGATTTCTGCCCTTGTGGAGCTTATAACGTATTGAGTTCTACTTCTTTTCTTCTTAAAAAATATTCATTTAATTAATTTATTTGGCTGTGCTGGTCTTCACGCAAGATCTTTAGTTGAGGCATGTGGGATCTAGGTCCCTAAGCAGAGACCGAACCCGGGGCCCCCTGAATTGGAAGCATGGAGTGTTAGCCACTGGACCACAGGGGAAGTCCCCGGAGTTCTACTTCTTAACATTCAGACTTGAAATGTTAATATTTTGTTGTACTTGTGTCAGATTTCTTTTTCAAGAAACATTACAGTTTAGACCCACCTGCCACTCTATTCTTCCTGCATGCCCAGAAGTTGGAATGTATTCTTTCCACTCATGGGTTTAGATTACATTGCAGTTTTCTGTTTTTGGCCACAGGGCATGGCTTGTGCGATCTCGGTAGTGAAAACGCCAAGTCCTAACCACTGATCACCAGGGAATCTCCATAGTGAGTTAAAATTGGTTTGTTACATTAAGTACAATATTCTATTTCTACTTCTGTATTATACTGGGCTAACCACCAAAAATTTAAGTTTCTGTCACCATACAGTTGATTCCCTTTACAAATTTTGCACACCCAGCCCCTTCCCTCTAATAACCACTGCTCTGTTTTTTGTATCTATATGGTTCCAGTTGGTTTGTTAATTTATTTTGGTTTTTATTTTCGACAAAGTTTTTATATGTAGATCAAGTTCATTACTTTTAGATGCTTGAGAATATTCATCATCATGCATAAGGAAAACCAAACAAGACGATTTCAGACAATGATAAATGCTATGAAGACAAAAACCAATCTTATTTAAGTGATAAGAAAAGGCATTTTAAATTAGATAGGCTCTTAAGACATCACTGAAGAAGTGACATTTGAAGACCTCAATAATAAAGACAGTCTCAGATAGAATGTTCCAGGCAATATGTAGCAGATGCAAAGGTTCTAAACTAAGAAGCACCTAGGTGAATCTGAGTAACAGAAATAAGACCAGTGAGATTTAAACCCAGTGAGAGATGGCGAAAATGGTAGAAGGTAAGCTGGGAAATCGGATTTTATTTTAAATGCGGTGGGAAGCCAGAGTTTAAAATCAGTGGAATATATTAACAAATTTACATTTTAAAAGATTACTGTCACGCCAGGAAAGAAAAAATGGGCTCTACAGGACAAAAGAAGAGACAATGAAATCAATCAGAAGTTGGAAGGCAGCATTAAAGTAGAAAGAAGCATCTTTCCTATTAATCTGGACAACTACGACAGTGGCTTTTATTTTTTAATTACCACAATGTTTTCGGAATAACTATCTAAGCCAGAAATTTAAACAGATAGACTTAGTTGCTGGCATGACTTTCCATTACATTGTTGACATGACTGTGTTTTATTTATCTTGCTATCTTCACTATGTTTTGTCCATAGTGGTTACTCAGTAAGAAACGTGGGTGGCAAATACTCTCAAGAAGCGGGAGGGGGACCAGAAGAAGAAATTCAGGGCTGGCCTCCAGGTGGTCCGCAGCTCCACCTGCTGTCCCTGGTCCTCCGTGTGAGCTTCGTGCTGCCTTAGACCCAGGTGCTGGTGACCTGCTCAGGGCAGGGCTCCAGAACACACACACATACTGAGCACACTCAGTGTCATACACAGAGCAGGAAGCTTTATCTTGTCTGTAAGATTTCTGCACTGTGGGTGGCTGCTAACACACTCACCTGCCGGCCCACTCGGTCAGGAGGAGGCCACAAAGCATCATCCTCTTTGGTAATCTCACTGTCATCAATTATTCTCTTCAGTTCCTCCATCACACTTTTATGCACATAAGCCTGAAAGCAAGTTAAAAACAGAATTTAAATTGTATCTCTAAGCAGCATTCTGACTCAGATAATGATGAAAGATTTAAAAAAAAAAAAAAAGACTAATGAAGATTTATTTCTGGCACCTCTGTAAATGTGAAGACATTCCAGGTTGACTTCAGCATGCTAAGAGGATGGCAGGGTCAGAAGAGTCCAATGACTACACCTCAATCCCACATCTAGTTGTTTCTGTTTCTTGGTACATCCTGTTCATATGGACCTACTCCTTACCTACCTGCACACCTGAGCCCCAAAGAAAGATCTGTGAGTAACTCAGGTTATTTTAAACTAAATTACATGCTTCTGAAGAGCAGACACATGTCTTTTACATTTTACATTTTTAAAAAAGATGCTGACATGTATGGGTAAGCTTAATACTGATCACTAATTAAATATTACAGTATGAAAATATACTATTAAGACATTTTCAAATGTGACAAAGCAGTTAAAAGGAAAGAATGGCTTTAATGAAGTTCAATGGTGTGGCAGAAATCACACCAAACACGGACTTCACAAAGGCAGGCAGAGGTCTAAATTCCTGCTCAGTTTCTTACTAGGAAGGGTAACTTTGAACAAGCCCCATAATTGATATATAGGTCTTCAATGTCTTATCTGTAAAGGATATGTAACACCACCCATCATAGAGACTTACAATAGGGGTTAAAATAGGACTGCAGATGTAGTACCTAGTGTCATGACTAGAATCTAACATGCATTCAATGATGTTAATTTAAGTGCTTTCCCACACTCCCTTTTGCCTACTCAAATGCAAATTAAAAGAGCTCTATTGAGTGCTAGGTACCAGGGAATGCAGATGATACCACCCTAATGGCAGAAAGTGAAGAGGAACTAAAGAGCCTCTTGATGAAGGTGAAAGAGGAGAGTGAAAAAGCTGGCTTAAAACTCAACATTCAAAAAACTAAGATCATGGCCTCTGGTCCCATCACTTCATGGCAAACACATGGGGAAAAAATGGAAACAGTGACAGACTATTTTTTGGACTCCAAAATCACTAGTGACTGCAGCCATAAAGTTAAAAGACACTTGCTCCCCAGAAGAAACGCTATGACAAATCTAGCTCAGTGCAGTCGCTCAGTCGTGTCTGAGTCTTTGCGACCCCATGGACCGCAGCACGCCAGGACTCCATTGAGTCGATGATGCCATCTGTTGTCCCCTTCTCCTCTCACCTAGACAGCATATTAAAAAGCAGAGACATCACTTTGCTGACAAAGGTCCATATAAACAAAGCTACATTTGTTTTTTTTCCAGTAGTTATATACGGATGAGAGAGCCGAACTATAATGAAGGCTGAGCGCCAAAGAATTGATGATTTTGAACTGGGTGCTGGAGACTTGAGTCCCTTGGATAGCAAGATCAAACTAGTCAATCATAAAGGAAATCAGTCTTGAATATTCATTGGCAGGACTGATCCTGAAGCTGAAATTCCAATACTTTGGCCACCTGATGCAAAGAGCCAACTCATTGGTAAAGATTCTGATGCTGGGAAAGATTGAGGGCAGGAGGAGAAGGGGCCAACAGAGGATGAGATAGTTAGAGGACATTACCAACTAAACGGACATGACTTTGAGCAAACTCTGGGAGATAATGAAGGACAGGGAAGCCTGGTGTACTGCAGTCTATGGGGTTGCAAAGTCAGATATGCCTTAGCAACTGAACAACCATCACCAAAGAATATATCAAACACTAAGTTAGTGGCGGGTATGTTTTCTATTTTTTCAGATGAAGCAACTGAGACTTATCAAGCTCAACCAGGAAATTTTCCCAAGGTCACATGTTAGTAAAAGATTCAAGACTCAAAACCAAGATCTGCAAGACTTCAATGATTACCAGTTATTAACTCATCACTATTAAAGAAAAAATAAACTAAAAGATTTGAGAAAAACTTTAGAAGCCGTCTACAGAGACATTTATACTTTCCTATTCTTTATCTTTCAATATTACTCCCAGATTGGACTTCCCTGGTGGCTCAGACGGTAAAGCGTCTGCCGGCAGTTGCAATGCAGGAGGCCTGGGTTTGATCCTGGGTCAGGAAGATCCCCTGGAGAAGGAAATGGCAACCCCCTCCAGTACTCTTGCCTGGAAAATCCCACAGATGGAGGAGCCTGGTAGGCTACAGTCCATGGGGTCGCAAAGAGTCGGACACGACTGAGTGCCTTCACTTTCATTACTCCCAGAAAGAATAAAAACAGGACACAAGGCTAAATGGTAGTGAATGAAAGGCCCTCAGAAGATTCATTACCTCTTTTCTGATCATGACATCATTTTTGTAATTGCTGTTGTTGGCATATCTCAATTTCCCTGTGAGGGACAAAAAACAAATTCAATATAGAATAAAAACATAAAGAAAGCATCATTAGCCTGCCAAGACTACCAGCTATTGCTTAAAATGTATCTTAACTTACCCTTCAAAGTGCCTAATAGTTTTAGTATTTACACCTCTGGTGTTTCAGCAATACTAGTCTTTTCAGTTTTTCACCTTAGGCTTTGGTGAACAAAAAAATGTCACCTGCCTTGTCAGTAAACAAAGGATGTTGCAGCCAATAAGCCATCAGCCACTGCAGCCACACCACCCCCAGCCCCTTCCCCACAGGTGCACTCTGAGGGGATTCAGGATGTTGAAAACAGGATACTGGCCCTGGACAGTTAAGGTGAATACCAAAGGAATGATTTCAAAGAGCCTAGCATCCTCCCATACAAAGAAAAATGCTAACTTCATTAACTTTAGATGTCTGGTATTTGATTAACCTTTAGATGTTCTACCTGTTTCTTGTTTGTTTTGGGGTTTTTTCCCCCTCTAAAAGCTCCTATATATCCTGGCTCATCCCTCACCTCTTCAGAATAGTCCCTCAAAGCTATCTGACAACCTATCTCCCAAGCTTAAGTCCCCAGTGTTTCCACTAAATAAAACAATTCTCAAACTTTAAGTTATGTATTTTTTTTCCCAGTGAACACTATTAAATAAACTTCTAGCCAAAAATACAGCTGACAATGATTTACAATTCTTGCAAAAGGCAGCTCAGGTGTGATAAAAGAACAGACCCTTTTGTGACTGGCAAATCATATCTCAGCAGGTTAATGTCCTCAGCTGAAAATAGGAGTGATTGATAACCTACCTGCACACAGAGCCTTCAGAGGCTCAAAAGAATTGTGAAAGTTTCTGAAAACTATAAAATGATTTTTACATATATTAACATATGACTGTGAAACACGGATCTATTCCTTTTCTAAACATGATAGAAAAGCTGTGGTTTTATTATAGAGCATTTTTGGTATACAAGGCCCTCTGTGACATTGTTCATCAAACAGGCTGATTTGGGTATATATGGTGGATATGAAGAAGATAAAAGGAAATAGAGGAGATAAGTTTTTCCCTATAGAAGGCACACTAAAAAGAGTCAAAATAAGTGATGCCTTTCTGCACTGTCTCTGCCTCAAGTCTCTCTCCATTCAGTTCATTCTCCATAGATGGACAGAGTGAAACAGTAACAGAAGGATCCAGCTGGGTCACTCTAATATTGACATTTTAAAACTGACAATGGCTCCCCACTACCTTCTTGATAAAGTCCAAAATCCTCAATGAGGCTTCCTGCTAAGCTGAGCTCATTTCCAGCCTCATTCCTATAACAAGCCTCTCACACAGAGCTGGAGTTAATCAAAATACAGTTCACCCTTAAACGACGTAGGGGTTAGGTGCCTTCTTTCCGCTCCCAGTCTTTTCTGTTTCTTTCTACAACACCTTATACACTGTCTTATCATTGTGAACAAAACTTTCTCCACAATTTGGGCTTGTCAGTTCATTCATGGGGTCCCAAAGAGTCTTAGAAACTGAACTACAAGAAGTTCATCTTTATGCCTTCATTTAGTGGAAGCTTTCTGTCATCTTTCACTCCTTTTCCTTCACCATATTGATCCTTCACCAAATCCTATCAATTGGCAAAGTCCTATTGGTTCTGCCTCCAACTGTATCCTAAATCTTTCTCTACTTTTACTATCACTCTAGTTCTAACCAACATCCTTTTTTCTTAACAATTATAACCATCTCCTGTTAAGTAGTTTTCATTCTTGCCTATTCTGCACCTAATAATTACAATACTTTCTCAAGAACAGATTACACCTCTGCTTAAAACTTTCCAACTGCTTCCTGCTGCACTTAGAAAAAAAAAAAAATCCAAACTTACCAAGACTGTATGGGGTGGCCCCTGCCTATCTAATTGACATCATCTCCTACTATTCTCCCCGGAGTTCACTACTCTTCAGCCACAATGGCCACCTGAAACATGCCGAGCTCATCTCTGCCTAGAATGTTCTTTTCCCGAGCTGGCTCCTTCTTTGTCAATCAGAGCTCAGCTCGAACATCGGCTCTTCAGCGAGTCCTTCCTAAAAGCGGCCCATCAGCAATTGTTCCATCATTTTATTTTCTGACCACTCAACACTATCTGGGGTATTTTTTGCTTACGACCTCCCAGTAAAAGAATACAAGCTCCACGAGACAGGAAGCTTGTTTATCGTTCACTCCTACACCCCAGATTGTGGAAGTGAGACTGGCACAGATAGGTGCTCAAGAAAGGTTTGTTGAATAAAACAATATGGTCAAAATCGTCACTAAACAGAAGCCCCAGCACACGGACAGAAAGAATCAGTGGGGCGGACAAGGATCGTTCCTTCCAAAAAGGCGCCTCACACCCTTGGTCCCTTCCTCTAGTTCTTTGTACATTCCGGATCCCCGGCCTCCCCACTCTCCCGCCCCCAGGCCTAGTTCTCGCTCCCGAGGAGCCGGGAGGCTTCTCTCACCGTCGGGCCGGAACTCAAATTCCAGGAATTCGTGGCCGAATTTGCCTTTGTGCCCCACGTAGTAACGCAGGTAAAAGTCACTCTCCGTGGCTCGCAAAACGGAGACAAGACCGAACTTTTAAGAGCAAACTGCACCGCCACTAAAGGCGCCCAACACTCACAATAAGTCTTAAGAAAGACTTCATGTTATGATAGAGATAGACACAAGCTAAGAGAAAAGTTATGTCTTTATCTCTGGTCCTATGCCCTCTGCCCTTAAGTTTTTCATAATTGTTGGAGGACTGCAGCACATTTCAAATTCTCATTGTAACTGGCCACTCATCCCAGAAAACCACCAGATGCAAAAACAAGACCAACTTTGTAAATTATTTCTCTCAGAGGATCTCATTTGCTCATACTCAGAAAACCGGGTCTACTTTACGTCTCCATGTTACAGGTGGTGCATGCATCTCACAGGGGAAGGGATTTACCAAGTTACTTTGAAGAAGTCTGAGTTGAGTGAACAGAACTGAGTGTAAGTGGCAGCCTGTATAGGTTTAAGTAGAAAGAGTTTGTCCTATTTGCAGATTACCTTACTTATTTCTGAGTGAGAGAGGCTTCTTTTTCAGGATTTAATGAAAGACAAACATTTAATTCCTCTACTGTAGAAAAAAAAACAGAGTTAAAAATGCAAGCCACATCAATCCAGCCCACCCTTCAACATCTGCAGAAAAAGGATGAAGGGGACGAGCGAGGAACATCTATTCAATTCTTAGCTGGAGACTTTAGCTCAGAGCTCACTAACTTAGCAGATCTTTTAAGGGGAGAATAAAGTTGTTAAATACCAAAGTAACTGGTGAATCTAGGTTTTGAGTTTTAAAAGATTATCAACATCCATAACCACAGGCCTAGTGAAATACTGTAAAGTTATTTACCAGACATCAAAGAAGAGCTCCAAGTTAGGATATAAAGCACATAAACCTCATAATGTGAACAATCAAATTAAGAGGGAAAATAATCTGTAAATTTAAAGGAGAGGAAAGCAGTACCATTAACATTGGCCATTTTAGCGGGCTTCCCTGGTGGCCTTGTGTTTGGGAGTCTGCCTGCCAGTGCTGGGGATACGGGTTTAATCTACGGTCCAGGAGGATCCCACATGTCTCAGGGCACCTAAGCTGGTGCACACAACTACTGAGACCATGTGCTGCAGCTACTGAAGCCTGCAAGCTCTAAAGCCTGTGCTCTGCAACAAGAAAAGCCTCTGCAATGAGAAGTCCAGTGCACCACGAGTAAGAGTAGCCCCTGCCTGCCAAAACTAGAGAGCCCTTGCAAGCAAGGAAGACCCAGCACAGCCAAAAACAAAAATAAATACGTTAACTTTAAAAATAGTCATTTAAAAAAAAGCACCAGGTGGCGAAAGAAATTCGTCCTCCATTTCTCGGAGAAAGACCTACTGAGCCTCTGCCTTCGGGTTGAATAGCGGCTGCAAATAGAACTACCATCTGATTCCAACACCTGGTTTTGCAACTCTCATCTCTTCTGCATAATTTAGACAAGTCAACAAATTTTATAAAAATTAGGTTGTAGAGCCACAAATTCACACTTCATTACTTAACAGTCCATACTCAATCTACTCAATACTCACCTAGATTTGGGTACCCCCGCTTTCTCTACCACTATGTGCTTTTTTTCCCCCTCTGCTCCCGGGATCCTTCTGTTTCTCTCTTCTCCTTTGCCCATTTCTGCGTTTCTTCCTCTCTTTTCTGTTCATCATTTTGTTTCTTTCTCTTTCTATTCCTCCTCCCGCAGACTGGCCTCCCCCTGTTGCAATACCCGACGTTCTTCCTGCACAGTATTTCTGATGCCTCACTAGTTGCAGAAACTTCTGCCTCAGTATTCCCTTTCCGCTCTCCTTAGAGGGAGGTCAAGGATGATCCATCCTCCAGGAGTGAGGACTTGTCAGAACGAAATCGGGCCGAGGAGGGTGAGGTCGGGCAGGGGAGCCGGGAGTCGGATAGAAGGTTGAGAAAGTGAGTCAGAGCAGGAAAACAAGGCTGCAGGAGGTCAGCGTCTACACGGACCAAAGGCAGAAAGTTGGGGCCGGTGCCTGCCTCTGAGCGATTTAAACGGGAACCGGGCCCAGACTGCCGGGACCGAGTCTTCAGGTGACGCCGCAACAGGCGAAATGAGAGGACTCAGGACGAGAGCGACGACCGCGTTCAGGGGTTTTAACTTACTGGGAGCCGCTCCGAAACCTCCGTCGGGGGCCGCGATGCCCGAAGAACGCATAGCGCGGTCATCAACGAAACCAGGACCTTCTCTTCCGAGTCTACCCGCGGTTCCGCGGAAACCACTTCCGGCTCTTCAGGGAACTGCGCGTGCCTACCGGGCCGGGAAGACCTGAGATGGGAAGATCCCCTGGAGAAGGGGAAAGGCTACCCACTCCAGTATTCTGGCCTGGCGAATTCCATGGACTGTATAGTCCATGAGGTCGAAAAGAGTCCAACACAACTGAACGACTTTCACTTCACTTTCCCTCCAGAGCATAATTTAAACTTCTGTTTCCCATTCACTTGGAGGCATCAGAAACTAAGTGAGGAAAAATTTCAATCCTAAATATGTCATTATCTAAGGGATGCCTTTGGAGATTGTGCGCAAGGAGTAGGCTACAGTCAGGCGCTTGAGAAAGAAGCTTTAGGAAGGAATTCAACTGTATATATATATATATATATATATATATGCAGTATAAATTTTTTTTCTTTGACTTGTATCAGGCTAGTGGATTTGAAGAATAAGACCGTTTCAATAGAAATTTCCACTTCCCAAATATCAACTATCAATGTTATCTTCACTGTAGTTTTGCTGCTTATTAACTTTTCTTATGCACTTTGGCATATTTCTGAATGATTCATCAGTTGAGACTAAACATATCTCCTTCGTCCAAGGCTCTGGGGCAAAACTCCGAAAATCTTTGGAATTTCCACTAACTGAACACCGTGCTGTACAGCAGAAACTGATACAACATTGTAAATCAACTGCCCTTCAGTTAAAAATAAAAAACACGATTGGAGTTTCCTGAATGACAGATGTCTTTTGTTATTATGTTAATAAGGTAACTTTGAGTGGGGGTTCCATACAAAATTTTGGAATAGGAGCTTGGACCCCAGAAAAACCAACCAGGTTATGAGAGAAGTGGAATATTACACAGTGGTGAAGCTCAATGAACTAGAGGTACTTATGTAAGAAGAAAATCTTCTCAAAAAGAATTGAGAGAAAAGCCATGATACAAAATTAGATAGCATAAAGACATGTTTATAAACATTTTTCACTCACAGAAAATAATATTTAGTGTTAAAAGTATGTATGTATGTGTTAGAATTTCTAAAAATGCTTGGGAAAGACAAAGATCAAGTTATAGTTGTGTATCAGATACATATGTGATCAAATGAAAATGCAAAGTAAACAGGAAATAAATTTCTCTTCCTGTCTTGTGGATGAGACCTGCCAGGTCAATTCCCATGGACACCCATGATTAGATCTCATGTGATTGCATTATATTGGATGTCAGAGGGAATGAAAAGCCCAATGAAACAAGAAGGCATCTCGAAACCAAAGCAGGGAGGTAAGGATCTTTATGTAATCAATGAATCAGTTTATTGTAAGGTGACCGACTCCAAGAGCCTGATCTAGATCAGGGTGACAGTGATAAGATGAAATTTTCACAGCTGCCCTCCACACTGCCCCAGAGCCATTCTGACAACTCTACCATTAACCTAGGCTATCTGGGTAAATGCTTGGAAGGATCATCACATTAGGAGAGGGAACAAATAAAGCATCCATTTGTTCATGTGGGACTAATTCAGTAGCATCTCTGTTCTGTTTTGACAGATGTTTACTGATGCAACTTTCATGAAAATTTTGGGTTTCGTGATATATTGGTAGTGCTCAAAAGTTTTGTTTTGTGAACACTCCATGGCTTGTGAAACTGTGACCTCATTTCAGATGGAATCTAAAATTTTAATCTAAAGAACAAATGCTATAAATTGTACAGTTTTCAGAATATCTCAACTGTTACCCATGAAAATAAAAAATTTTACATCGCCAAAAAGACCTACGTGGCATGTTTATAGAATTATGTTGTCTCTAAAACAGAGGGCTTCCCTGGTGGTAGAGAACCTGCTTGCCAATGCAGGAGATGCAAGAGATGAGGGTTTGATCCCTGGGTTAGGGAGATCCCCTGAAAGAGAGCAGGGCAAACCATTCCAGGGTTCTTGCCTGGAGAATCCCATGGACAGAGGAGCCTGGCAGGCTACAGACCATGGGGTCACAAAGAGTCGGACTCGGCTGAAGCGACTTAGAGCACATGCATGCCCTAAAACTGGAAGGAACCCAAATGTCCAAGAAATGGTGGATAGATAAACGACTACTAATCTGTAAAACTGAATGGCAGTCAGCAATGAAAAATAATAAACTTTTACTCTGTGCAAAAACATGACTGAATACCAAAGGCATTATGCTGAGTGACAGAAACATACAAACGGAAAGTATTCCGCCTTAGAAAGAAAGGAAATCTTGTCTCATGCTACAGAATGGATGCACCTTGAGGACTTTATGCTGAGCAAACTATGCCAGTCACAATAACACAAGTATCATATGATTTCACTTACTGAAATATCTAGAGTAGTCAAATTCATAGTTACAGAAATAGTAGGATGGTAGTTACTGGGGACTGAGGGGAAGGAGACCCAGAAAGTAATTTAATGGGTACAGAGTTTCAATTTTTCAAGGTGAAGAAAGTTCTAGAGCTCTGTTGCCTGACAATGTGGATATAACTGAGCTCTGTGAATGTGTGTGCGTGTCTCTGTGTTATTACTATTTTTTATTAGCATTATCCTTATAGTTAACTTCCATCACCATGGTGGTGGTTTAGTCGCTAAGTTGTGTCTGACTCTTGAAGTCCCCAGGCTTCTCTGTCCATGGGATTCCCCAGGCAAGAATACTTGAGTAGGTTGCCATTTCCTTCCCCCAAAACATTAATGTTTACTTTGTCATTAAGTGATATGGAAATAAGACGACAAAGGCTAAAACAGATTTCTGAAACTTTAATTTCATTTTTGTTACATAAAAATTATATACATTTATATGCTGAGACTATATGATCCCAGTGTAAAATGCAAATCAAAACTATATGGAATTAAATACAATAATATATAAAGCCAACAACAATATACATATGAGATTTAATATCCTCTATGAAACCATGGCAAATTGAAATCTATGAAGTAGGAGAAATCTAAAAGTAGGTACATAAGAACACACAAGGTCAAGAAACCTTTTCATATATCCTGACTTAGGTTTTATCTAAATTAAACAAAAGTATGTGGTGGCATTACCGTCTTTCATCAAACTGAAAACTATAAACATTTCCCAAGACAGATTCTTATTAAAGCTTTGTGAATATCTGCCTCCATGGCCTAGAGGTGAATGAGGAAAGATCTAGTGCTTTTTCAGAAATATCCTCTATGAAACCATGGCAAATTGAAATCTATGAAGTAGGAGAAATCTAAAAGTAGGTACATAAGAACACACAAGGTCAAGAAACCTTTTCATATATCCTGACTTAGGTTTTATCTAAATTAAACAAAAGTATGTGGTGGCATTACCGTCTTTCATCAAACTGAAAACTATAAACATTTCCCAAGACAGATTCTTATTAAAGCTTTGTGAATATCTGCCTCCATGGCCTAGAGGTGAATGAGGAAAGATCTAGTGCTTTTTCAGGAAAAAAAAAAAAAGGATATGAATATGTTTTCAGTTCTACACTTCAAAGTGTGGAAATACATGTGAATTACATCCTGATATTTGCTCTCGTTATAAAATACTGCCAGTGTGGTACATGCACCTCAGCTTTAGCCCTCCAGAGAGGCAAGGGGCCTGGGAGTCGGTGGGGGAGCAGGAGGAGAGGGGCGGTAGGTAGGCAGGAAGGGTGGTGGTTATTAATACACCAACTTGGTTTTTCCAAGATACTCAAAGTGCATGCATTGTCTAGCATGAATTTTAAACTCTGTAACCGGAGTCCTCAAGGAAATTTCCGGATTTCACCATTCTGAGTCCATTTCTCAAGTTCCTTTCCTATCACCACCCTGGGTTTGTGACAAACAATCGGCCCTGCTGGTCATTTTGGAGAATCTAGGGGGTTTCACGGAGAAGGCAATGGCACTCCACTCCAGTGCTCTTGCCTGGAAAATCCCATGGGCAGAGGAGCCTGGCGGGCTGCAGTCCATGGGGTCGCGAAGAGTCGGACACGACTGAGCGACTTCACTTTCACTTTTCACTTTCCTTTTCACTTTCATGCATTGGAGAAGGAAATGGCAACCCACTCCAGTGTTCTTGCCTGGAGAATCCCAGGCACGGCGGAGCCTGGTGGGCTGTCGTCTATGGGGTCACAGAGAGTCGGACACGACTGAAGTGACTTAGCAGCAGCAGCAGGGGTTTCAATGCTTGGCTCTCACTGTCCGAGCTGTGGTCTCTGCTGAGCAGGCTTGGGTCCCCCTGGCTCAAATCAAGCTTCTTCTGACGCTCTGACGTCTAGGGAAGAGGTGGACTGGCCTCGGAGCTCGGCCCTTCTCCTCCATCCTTGGTTGGCCCCGGGCACCCTGCGCTGGGGCCGGAGAGAGCCAGCCCTCGGCGGGGAAGGCATAGGCCGCCTGGTTGGCCATGGCGTACACGGTCTGCGCTGCGTTCCACAGAGGGCCCCGGAGCTGGGCCAGCCGCTGCCAGCACTGCGGGGAATATCCCGGCTGCTTGTGCATGTGGACTATGCTCTGATAAATGGCCTCGGACATATAGCGCAGGGAGGTCACGAGGCTTTTTCGGAGTGGAGGCAACTGGTCTTCGGGGGACCTGGATCTGGGCCGCTGGCTGCGCCCAGGGCGCCTCGGGTGGGGTCTTCTGGAGCGAGGAGCCCGGGAGTTTTCGCTGGAGCTGCTGCGGCCAGACTCAAGCACCTTCCGTTTCTTGTTTTCCGAAGTCACACTGGGTTCATCTGGAGAGGCCCCTACGGACAAAGCATGCGGGTGAGAGACCTGCCACATCAATTACCAAGGACCCCCCATCCCAGGGATCTCACCACGAGCCTTCAGGTACACCCCACCTCTCCCGCGCCACACCCTCAGCTCTAGAACGAGGTGATGCTGCGCCCATCTTGGGCGCTCAGATGCTCCAGGGATCCCAGAGTTTCTAAACGCCTTCAGCCGTTGGACAAGCACGTGCTGGACAGGTCACCTGTTTTCTCTTCACACACCTCGAGACCCAAAAGCAAGATCCTACCTGTTCCATCGCAGGTGCGGTCCCTGGAATCCATCTTCCGCTTTCTGGAACTCTCGGAACTGGAACCGCGTTCTGAATCTGTGGATCAGGTGAGAGTTTTGAGTGACTGCTTACAACCCATGCCTTGACAACCTAGCTGATCCCCGACACACAAGAAGCCAAGATCGCAACAAAAGCTGGTTTGCCCGCTACGCATCCTAGAGTTCAGGATGGGCAAGGCCTGGAGGCCAAAGCTCACCTAGTTCCCTGCCCAGGGAGACTGGGGTACCCCCTGTCCTGTCCCCCTTCTCCAGAAAAACTAAGTCTTACCTGAAGGAGCAGTGCGTCTCTTTCTGTCTTGGGTCTCATTTTCCTTCGAATTCTCTATCTCATCCATCTCGGGCTCCGACCCTGGAAAAAAAGAGGGAATGAAATGACTGCCCTCCTTGAGGGACGGTTTAGTGTTTAGTCCATCCCTCACCCGTATTTTTGGGCAAATCTCCCAACTGAGGCCCTGCAGACGCATCCTATGCGAACTGGAGCCATACGGTTCTGGGGGATCATCGCCACAGTACTCAGAGCCTTCACAGGACTGGGGTTCGGTATCACCAATCTCCAAATAAAATACCCACAAATCAGATGTCCCTGATTCCATTCCTCCTTTCCACCCCAGACCAACAGCTCAGGTTCCTATCTGGCCTCTGGACGTGGCTGTCTAAGTGGAAAGAGAAGGTCTTGCCTTTTTCTTCGGATCCTTTCTCCTCCCCATCTGAGCCCCTTTCTTCCACGGAGTTCTGTTGGAGTTGGGAAGAGACCATTTCGCCTTTCCCTTCAGAGAGTTTCTCCTCCACATCAGAGCTCTTTTCTTCAAAGGAGTCCTGTTGAGAGGGGGTCTGGTCAATGGGTTGTTCCATGGAAGGGCTGTTGGGGTGCCGGTCTTCTGTGCCGGATTCCATCTGGAGCTCCAAACGAAGAACCTCCTCTCAGAGAGGTTCGGAGCGAGACGTGTCCACTGAAGGGATAAACTGGCCTTTTATTGGAACCTCAGGGGGCGTGGCTTGTTCCTATTGGCTGATTGGATTATGCCTTCTTCTCGTGAGACTAGGAGCCTTATTTGTGGTTGTACTATCAGACACGACGGAAGCGACACAGCAGCAGCAGCAGCCATTTCCTACTCCCTGAAATCTTCCCGACCCAGGGATCAAACTCTCGGCTCTTAGGTCTCCAGCACTGGCAGTCAGGTTCTGTACCACTAGTGCCACCGGGGAAGCTATGGTTTTAAATATTATAGAAATTGGCAAAACCTAATTGTAGCACGTTGTTTCAGATGTATACGTTTGAGAAAAAAGTGGAACGTATGAAGTAATGGTAAACACCTATAAAACATTCCATCCAATCAGGGGGATGGGATCAGTGATTAGGTTAGGATGATGGGATTATCTGGAGGGCATAGCCAGTGGGTCCCGAGACAGTATAAAGCCCAGCAGAAGAGGGAATTCTAGTCTGCAGTTGCTTCTCCAGTCATCTTGGTGAACATTCTGTCTCCAGTGGTTTTGTGCAGTGTCCACGTATTTGATCGGTTCAGGAGAGAGGGCAAGGACACAGCTTAGTTCTGATTTCTCCTTGAGAACTCAAGGAATCCCTCAGAGAAATTGCTGAGTGGGACAAATCTATTGAGGACCAATTTGAGTGTTGAGGTGAGGATTAGTTAATTGTTAAATAGCATTTCTTGGCATCGTGCCTGATTCACAAAATACTTCTAAAATGTCCATTTTTAGATGAAAGTCAAACTTTTAAAATAATGGTTACTCGGAGACTGATCTGTGTGTTTTGGGGGTGGTGGTGGTGGTGAAGGGTTGGATTATCAGTTATGGACTCCTGTTGGCTTTGAGCAAGGGCTTTTAAAAATTGCGAGTTATTAACTTCTCTTTATCCTGGTGTACTCAGGAAAATTGGTTTGCAGCTGATTTAAATTCAGGACCCTGAATATTTTTAATGCATGAGGTTTTTTTTTTTTCTTTTTTTTTTTTTCAGGGTCTATTTTTTTTAGCAGTTTTTAGCTCACAGCAAAAATGAGCAGAAAGCTCAACTATTTCCATGTATCCCCCTCCCCAACTCATGCATATCCTCTCCCACTGGCAGCATAGGCTTAAATATTTTAAACATAGTATAATTGCAAAGTTGTACAGTCATATGTCTGTCTTTCTAAGATCATATGGAATGCCAGAGACCAAATTATATTTCTTCATTTCTACACACTGGATATAATTTGGAGTGTGACAGAATGGTTAACAACCACTAGAACATTCCATCCAATCGGGAGGTGGGCGGGGCTCTGTTACCATGTGATTAGATTAGGATGATGGAGTTACCTGAGGGTGTGGCCAGGATGTCCAGTGGTTAAGACTCTGCACTTACATGGGAGAAGGCCATTTTTTTTTTTTTCAGGGTCTATTTTTTTTAGCAGTTTTTAGCTCACAGCAAAAATGAGCAGAAAGCTCAAATATTTCCATGTATCCCCCTCCCCAACTCATGCATATCCTCTCCCACTGGCAGCATAGGCTTAAATATTTTAAACATAGTATAATTGCAAAGTTGTACAGTCATATGTCTGTCTTTCTAAGATCATATGGAATGCCAGAGACCAAATTATATTTCTTCATTTCTACACACTGGATATAATTTGGAGTGTGACAGAATGGTTAACAACCACTAGAACATTCCATCCAATCGGGAGGTGGGCGGGGCTCTGTTACCATGTGATTAGATTAGGATGATGGAGTTACCTGAGGGTGTGGCCAGGATGTCCAGTGGTTAAGACTCTGCACTTACATGGGAGAAGGCCAAAAAATAGAGTTACTCATTTGTTTTTATACCAGTGTGTTTAGCAGAACATATTTGGAGCTGGTTGAACTTTAGGACCATGACCATAAACCTGTGAGAGCAATGTGGAAACCAGAGTTACATTTTCTTTTTAGAAATTTTATTTTATTTTTTTATTTTTTAGCCTCCTCCCGTGGAAGCACAGAGTTTTAACCACTGGACTGTCAGGAAGTCCCAGAGATGAGTTATTCTAACTTAATTTGTGTTTGGGAAGTGCTTCCTCAGTACTTGAAATTGGTCATTGAAAATATGAAGAGGAAAACACTTTATTCTAGACCATCAAATATCCCAGTCCCATGATCAGATATACCATGTACTGACCCTTTCTTTCCTGTTCCTGGCAGAACTGTCTTTTCTTTTTCTTAGTATAATCCATTATGGTAAATTTTATTTACTTCTTATGACAGCTTGTGGAATAGGATATATTCCCACTGCAATCTATTTGTATTTCCATTAGATCCTATTGATTTTTTTAGTCAACCCATTCCATCCCTTCAAAGTAGTTCCCTGAGTGAGGGGCTTCCCAGGAGATTCAAGGGTAAAGAATACACCTGCAATGCAGGAGACATGGGTTTGCTCCCTGGGTTGGGAAGATCCCCTGAAGGAGGAATTGGCAACCCACTCCAGTATTCTCCCCTGGAGAAACCCATAAACAGAGGAGCCTCACTGGCTACAGTCTATGGGTCAGAAGAGTCTGCGAGCACTGAGGGACTAATGTTTTCACTATATTGTTTAAATGAAGTAGTTATATATGTTTCTTTCTAAAGTCATAGGGCATGGCAAAGACCAAATTCGACTATTTTTTTCAGGTTTATACTTCGAAATAAAGTGGGAGTGTAAAAGAATGGTAAAAACGCAATACAACATTCTATCCAATCAGGTTAGGTTGGTGGGGCTTTGTCACGTGATTAGGTAAAGGAGATGGGGATATTGGGAGGGCGTGGCCAAGGGGCAGCGGTCCTAAGACAGTATAAAGGCAAGGAGGAGGCCTTCTGGTCAGTGATCTCTTTTCACTTCATCCAGGTAATGCTCTGTCTCCAGCAGTTTCGCCCAGTGTCCACATATCTGAGCGGCTCTGGACAGACGGCAAAAGCACGGTTGAATTCTTTTCTCTTTGGGGGCCTCAGTTTGTCCTCAGCAAACTAGGAGATTGGGAAAACTCTACAGCGGTCCATTTTCAGGCATTGAGGTAAGGATTAGTTAATTCTTTGCTGGAATTTCTAGCACATTGCTGATTCACAAGATACTTCTGAAGTGTTAATTTTTACATGAAGGTTAGTGTGTTGTATACAGTGAAGTGAAGTGAAGTGAAATGAAGTGAAGTCGCTCAGTCGTGTCCGACTCTTTGCGACCCCATGGACTGTAGCCTACTAGGCTCTTCTGTCCATGGGATTTTCCAGGCAATAGTCCTGGAGTGGATTGCCATTTCCTTCTTCAGGGGATCTTCCCAACCCAGGGATCGAACCCGGGTCTCCTGCATTGTAGACAGACGCTTTACCATCTGAGCCACCAGGGGGGTTGTATACAGTACAATGTATCATTTATATAAATTTATATGTATTCTTTTTTCATATTCCTTTCCACTCGATTTGTAATAGGATATTGAATATAGTTTCCTGTACCATACAGTAGGACTTTGTTGTTTATCCATTTTATATGTAATAGTTTGCATCTGCTAACCCCAATCTTTCTTTTCATCCCTCCCTCACCCCTCATCACCCTTGGCAACCACAATCTGTTCTCTATGTCTGTGAGTCTGTTTCATAGATAAGTTCACTTATGTCATATTTTAGATTCCACATATAAGTGAAATCATAAGATGTTTGTCTTTCTGACTTACTTCAGTTGTGTCAGTATCTCGAGGTCCATTCATATTGCTACAAATGGCATTATTTCATTCTTTTTTATGCCTGAATAATACTCATATTTACCACATCTTCTGTATCCATTCATCCGTGGATAAGCATTTAGGTTGTTTCCATGTCTTGGCTATTGTAAATAGTATCAGCTTATTTTCCATTAATTGGTACTCTGTTCCTAGTAGAAGAGTATGTACATATACTTTGAATAAAAGGTAGCAGGTGAGATGGTAGGCAGAGAAGAAGGATGGGACTTGACTGTCCTGTACGTGGGAGGGTCTAAGAATGTCTAAAATTCAATGGCCTAAAATTCAATGTCTAAAATAAAATTTCATTTTCTTTACTCCACAGAGAAAGAGAATCTCTGGGGTAAAACCAGCAGCGATGGACCCCAGCAAACTTTCCATGGAACAGGGTAAAGCATTCTTACAGGAGATCGGGATCCCACAAAGAGATGTAAGTACTCAAGGTTTTAGGTCGGGCACGTAGGATGTTGAGGAATAAGGTGGACTTCCGCTCTGGTGTCAGTGCTAAGACAGGCTTTCCTGTGCACAGGGGTGAAATTCAGTGATGAACAACATGGGTGTGCATAGGAAAGGGTGCTTGGAGATTGAGTTCAATCATATGACCAATAATTCAATCAATCGAACTCAAATCAAAAATCGAGTTTCTATCTGCTGGAGACAAAAGAGAACCAACATGCTACGGCTCTGGCTCCTCAGTTCTCACTTGGAGATGCCCAGTATTCCCTTAACACCCCACGTTCAGCCCCTGCTGCCTGCTCCTTGACGATAACGAGAAAACTCATGATGGGGTTGGAGGAAAGAACGTTAACACTCAGGCTAGCATTACATTAAAGACCTTAGGAAACTGGGAGTCTTTCATCTTCTGTAATCCCAAGGCTTCTTCCTGGGCGCAAAACTCAGATGGAATGTTGGTTCTCTTTTGTCTCCATCAGCTCGACTTGATGACAGAGAAATGGGTAGTTGCTGCTTCTGTGGAGGTTCTGCTACGGTTCCCTCTATTGCCAGGAGAGGACCCAACTGCCCGCTGTGTCCCCGATAAGAAATGTCAGCCTCCAGGGCGCAAGCCTCACGGAGCTCCACAGAGACCTGGAGTCCAAGAGGAGAGGTAGGTCAGACGTCAGACAGTGATGTGGGTAAAGCCTGGAGGGATTCCCAAGGGCACAGATGTAGCTGTAGATTTCTGCTTGCATAGATTAAAAAAAAAGTTTTGTTTGTTTTTTTCTGGAGTATAGTTGCTTTACAATAGGTCAGTTTCTGCTGTACAGCAAAGTGAATCAGGCACTTGTATACATATATCCCCTCTTCCTTGGGTTTCCCTCCCATTTAGGTCACCACAGAGCTTTGAGTAGAGTCTCCCATGTTAGACAGTAGGTGCTTATTAATTATCTATTTTATACATAGTATCAATAGTGTATATGTGTCAATCCCAATTCCTCCCTCCAGTAGACTTTAAAACAATTGTTTATTTAGTTATTGGCTCTACTGGGTCTTTGATGCTGCACGGCTTTTCTGTAGGTGCGGCGAGCATTGTGTGTGTTGGGGGGGTACGCTTTCTAGTTGCGGTGTGTGGGCTTCTCTATGGCAGAACACAGGCTCTAGGGCACTCCGGCTTCAACAGTTGCAGCTCTTGGGCTCTTAGGCACAATAGTCGTTTAGGCACAATAGCTTTAGTTTAGGCACAATAGTTGTGGCACACAGGCTTTGCTGCTCCACAGCATGTGGGATCGTTCCGGACCAGGGATTGTCTCCTGCCTTGGCAGGCGAATTTTTCGCCACTGAGCCACCAGGAAGACCCTCCCCACCCCAATAGACTTTTGACTTGTGTGTCCCTCAGCACAGCACAGCCTCAGCCTGGTGTGAGTTTGCACATATATGTGAGCTTGTACAAGGACCCTCAGACTGCTTGTTCATCTGTGGCTTTGTGCAAAAGCCTCTATTGAACATTGACCTATGGGGTTGGTGTCATGTCTGAAATTTCACAGGTGTTCATTAATTTACATGTCACATCTTTGCAACGCTTTGTCAGAAGAACTGGCAGGTTTTCTCAGTGAGAAGTTGTTATGTGAAAATTGTGAGTTTTCTGAAACTATGTGGGGAAAAATTCCATAGTTATTGGCTGCCTCTGTTTTGGCTTTAATAAATAGTGGTAGGTGCTTAAATGTTGGAGGGAGTACTTGGCTAAAAATCTAAAATTCAGGCCCAAGTTTATGTTGAAATTCTCAGGGAGAAACATTAGAAGTAGCACTGGTCATAGCCAAGTCATCAAAACCAGGTATTCAAGGTTGCAAATCTAATTTCCCTGTTTGTTAATAAGAGGATTCATCTCAGGCAGTGTCCTACTCTGGAACTAAGTAATGATGGGAAAAGATGACACATTTCACAGAATGGGACATGGGTTCATGAGTAGACCAACTCACAGAGGGTGTGCCTTGGTGTGCGTCTGACTCTTTGCGACCCCATGGACTGCAGCAGGCCAGGCTTCCCTGTCCATCACCGGCTCCCGGAGTGTGCTCAAAGTCATGTCCATTGAGTCGATGATGCCATCAACCGTCTCATCCTCTGTCATCCCCTTCTCCTCCTTCCCTCAGTCTTTTCCAGTATCAGTGTCTTTTCTATCAGGGTCTCTGTGTTTACCTTTATTATTTTTCTTGTGACTAGAAAATCCAACAGTCAACTCCCAAAGAAGAATGCCCAGAAGCCCCAGGAGGTGAGGCAGATAAAAAGTCACTACATTCACCAACTGCCCCAGAGACCCACTATGGCTCAGAATGTGAAGAAGCTACTGAGGGGACCTGTGGAGCAGAGGACTACTTTCTCAGATGAGAATAACAATGTAGGTGGAAGCTTGGATGTTTCAAGAACCAGGGTGTCTGCATGTATCCCAGAGAGTGGATTTTACTGTGGAAATGTTTGCAGGATCTTAGTTCCCCAAGTAAGTTTTGAACCCCTGCTTGGGGCAGTGAACATGCTGAGTCCTAACCACTGGACCACCAGAAAACAGAAACATCTGTGTCTTATGACTCAGATGTTCTTACTTATCCAAGGCTGGCTTGGTTTGTAGTATCCTCACCAGGGCAACTGGCCCATCAACTCCTCTGAGGGGCAACTTTATTCAGTGTTCAGTGTCATGTCAAGCTGGGTGTTTTTCCAATGCACAAACCTGGTTCATTTTTATCACCTTTAGACACTAGGTTCTTTTCTCCTTGATCTCTCTCTCTAAAATGCTCTGTGGGCAGCACCTTCAGTTCAGTTCAGTCAGTCAGTCATGTCTGACTCTTTGTGACCCCATGGACTGTAACATGCCAGGCTTCCCTGTTCATCACCAACTCCCAGAGTTTACTCAAACTCATGTCCATTGAGTCGGTGATGCCATCCAACCATATCATCCTCTGTCGTCCCCTTCTCCTCCCACCTTCAATCTTTCCCAGCGTCAGGGTCTTTTCCAGTGAGTCAGTTTTTCTCATCAAGTGGCCAAAGTATTGGGAGTTTCAGCTTCAACATCAGTCCTTCCAATGAAAAATCAGGACTGATTTCCTTTAGGATGGACTCATTGGATCTCCTTGCATCATGGTATCTCAGATTTCCTGGCAGCTCTAGTCCATGTCTTCTATCCCAAATCAATATGCAACTTCAAAAATCTGTCCTTATGCAGCTGATCCTGAAACAATGCAAGAGTTAGGAGCAGCAAACCTTAGTCAGTGGAAAATCCAACTATGACTTTAGAGCCAGCCCTGTGGTCCATTATACTTGCAATTGGTTTCCCATCTGAGAATTCAACCAATTTTGGATGTGGTCATCCTACAGTACGTATGTATGAAAAATATCTGAGTGTAAATGGATCTGCCCCGTTCAACCCATGTCTCAAAGAGTCAACTGTATTAACCTTTGAAATTTGCCTGTGGGGACTTCCCTGGCGGTCCAGTGGTTAAGACTCTGTGCTTCAATGCAGGGGGCATGGGTTCGATCCCTGGTCAGAGAACAAAGATCCCACATATTACATTGGTATGACTTTAAAAAAGTTGAAAAAAACTATAAAATAAATTAATCTTTGAAAAAAGATTGCCTGTGATACCTGTTAACTCCACACTCCTACCCCACCCCCAGGTGAAGTGCAGAAACTGTGGTGCTTTTGGACACCTGGCCACCAGCAAGTGGTGCCCCATTAAGTCCTGGGCTGGGGCCATCGCTCCACAGCCTTTGGGCTCCAAGAAGAAGGAGAATCTGGAACCAAGGGGACCCCAGGACATCCAGATTCCAGCGTTCTTTAATGAGGCTGTCAGAGAGCAGGAACCAGAACCAAGGTGAGGAATCCTGGAATTCAGAATGGTTTGTGGTGGTGGGGGGAACACCCTCAGAGCTCATTCTAGTCCTGAGAGTCACGATGGGGGCAGGGCCAGCAGCTCTCTTGAAAGGATGGAGAGAACCACCTGAGAGTGTTCAAGGATGAGGCCTCAGGAGGGGAAGAGGCGCTTCCTGGGAGAGGAAGCTGCCTCTGAAATGGTGGAAGGACTGGCCTTTGCAAAAATCTCAGAACCTTGGTTGCCTTCCTCGCCGCAAACAGGGGCTAGGACCAGGCTCCAGGGCTGCTCTTGGTTCCTGGTCAGTGGGGAAGACAGAAAGGTGGGAGCATCCAGACACTTAACATGAACTGTTCTGCAGGCAAGAGGTGCAGCAGAGAAATGCTCTTCCCCAGACCCACCCCGTGAGTTGCCAAGGGAAGAGGCAGAGAGCCTGGCAGGAGCCTGAGGATTTGTGTGCCTTCATGAGGGTGAGTCTTGCCCAAGCCCACCTGCTCTGTTCCTCCCTCCACCCTCCTTGTGCTTCTACGCGATATAGTACTCTTGCCTGGAAAATCCCATGGACAGAGGAGCCTGTAGGCTACAGTCCACAGGGTCGCTAAGAATCGGACACGACTGAGCTACTTCACTTCACTTCATGCCTCGCATGTGTGCAAGGTCATGTTAAACCCGGGCTGACCGCTAGGTGTCCTGTTTTTTGTTTTCATTTTCTATATTTTTCAGGTTCCATTTTTTTTTACACTATGGGTTGGGGAATCCAAAATTCTGGTCCCACTTTATTTTAATTTTTTCTCTCTTTTGTGCAAGTAAGCCAGCAAAAGCTAGTGAAGGCATTTCAGCATTTTCATTGTTCAGTGGCTCAGTTGTGTCTGATTCATTGCCACCCCATGGACTGTAGCATGCCAGGCTTCCCTGACCTTCACCATCTCCTGAAATTTGCTCACATTCAGGTCCATTGAGTTGCTCCTTCTCCTCCTGCCCTCAGTCTTTCCCAGCATCAGGGTCTTTCCCAATGAGTCGGCTCTTCACATCAGGTGGCCAACTTATTGGAGCTTCAGCTTCAGGATCAGTCCTTCCAATGAATAATCAGGGATGATTTTAGCATACAAAATGTTTTATCAGATGCCTTCTTTGACTTCCAAGTCCAGATGAGGCATCTTTTAACTTGCAATTACTCCTGAAGTGAAGTCGCTCAGTCGTGTCCAACTCTTTGCGACCCCATGGGCTGTAGCCTACCAGGCTCCTCTGTCTGTGGGATTTTCCAGGCAATAGTCCTGGAGTGGATTGCCATTTCCTTCTCCAGGGGATCTTCCCAACCCAGGGATTGAACCCGGGTCTCCTGCCTTGTAAACAGATGCTTTACCGTCTGAGCCACCAGGGAAGTCCTAATTGTCCTCAAAAAGATAGTTGCTATTGACATTCTCCACATTGCCTAGGAAAATGTTTCCACCGTTGACCTTAACAATAGACAATATAGGGAAGTTTTCACGGCCATAACTGATGGGCAAAAGCCTCAGATTGGCATTGTCATTTTTCCCCTTGACCACCTCTGAGGTGGATTTCTCTGCAAATGTGTAATGACCATTTATTTGCATGTCTTTTCTGTGAAATTTAATTTTGCATGTGTTGTCTGTGTCCAATTGGGTTGTTCCTCTTCCTGTTGTAGAAAAAAACTCCTAGCGTATATTTATTTTCTGTCTATTGTATTTAATTTAATTTTATTATGTGTATATAACATATATATAATTATATTGTATTAGTCTGCCAGCTAATACATTTGTCCCAAATTGCTTATGATCTTCCTGTTTTCTATTACTGTATGGTTGAAACGATCAGTGCCGTATTGCATTCAGTTAGATAATTCTGACTCCTGAGGTATCTAATGAGGTTCCCTCTCCCACAGCAACCCACCCGGCCGATGCCTGTCCAAACGTCCAAGAGGAGACCTGTCCTAGGCCCTGTCGTCATGGGTCAGCCACTGGCCCAGATCCCCAAGAAGAGATGACTCTGCCCTTGAACTGAGTGCTTGTGGACACGTGTCTTGTGGAGGTGGATGCTAATGCCTCACCCACCCAGCTGTGCAGACCTTCTGCCTGATGGCCCCTCTCATGGCCAAGTCGACAGCCAGTGGGCCTGATGATGTCCCGTGGGATATTCTACTCCACCCGGCTTGCCCTGGGTTGTGTCTGTGACCTCTGGGCACAAAGCTAATGTCCTGATGTGGGCTCAAAGCCCAGCCCCCAACGTGCTGCGTGCCCAGAACTCAGTGCAGCATCCAGGCATGACTTGAGAGGGCTTCCTAGATCCCCATGCAGACTTGCCAGAATCTCTCACCAAAAGGCAAACTTGGCCTATCTTACAGCTTCCAGCCCCATTCTCAGCCACCTGCTCTGGGGCTGCCAGGCTCTCCCATGTCCCCTCAGTACACTTGGCCTTGGATCCTAACAAGCACCCATGTGACCAGGAAGACACCAGCTATGATGCCCAACTTTTTTCCTGGCTGCACTCTGCAGCATGTGGGATCTTAGTTCTCTAACTGGGAACGAACCCTCACCCCCTGCATTGGGAGAGTGGAGTCTTAACCACTGGACATCCCCAGGAAAGCCCCTTTATGTCTGCAGGCTCCACCCAACTCAGTTTGGCTGAGCCCTGTCAAGATCTGCAGTGTCCCAGGGATGAGACGGAGGCAGGAGGACGAACTGAATAGCAGCACTGAAACATGTATATTACCATGTATAAAACAGATGGCTAGTGGGAAGTTGCTGTAGAACACAGGGAGCTCAGCCCAATGCTCTGCCATACCCTGGAGGGGTGGGGTGGGGTGGGAGGTGGGAGGGAGGTTCAAGAGGGAGGGGACATGTGTATGCCTACGGCTGATTAATACTGATCTATGGCAGAAACCAATACCATATTGTAAAGCAATNGGGGTGGGGGGTGGGAGGGAGTTTCTAGAGGCAGGGTACATATGTAGACTTATGGCTGACTGTTGTGTGCCAGAAATCAACACAGCCTTGTAAAGGAATTATCCTCCAGTTAAAACTAAATTAAAAAAAAAGAAAGATCTGGAGTGTCTCCAGACCACACCATTAGTGTTTCTGGTCATCCAGACAGAACTGTCTTTATAAGATGGGATGGGGGCTGGCCAAGCTCCAATCTCAGGTGCTTCCTCCACTCAAGAAGTCTACACTCATTGGTCAGAACCCTCACATCAGCGAGGAATCTGAGGGAGAGGTGTGTCTCTTTCTCCCCTGAGTGACCGTGTGACCCTCCCCCTCGCTCCCATGGAGGGAGGCTCATCTTCAAGTATCTCGAGATTGGGATGAGCCTGAGTGGCGGAGAGTTGGAAAGATGTAGGCATCCCTGAGTCCGGTGAATCTGCACTTGCCTGTGCAGATCCTGGAACTCCAGACATGACTGGGGACCGAGGGACAAACACTGCCTTGACGTTTTGTAAATTTATGTTGTATTTAAAATGGAGCTTGCGAAATTATCAAAGGTAGTCCTTTGTAAGTTAGCTATGTAAGAAGTGAAATACAAAGAAACTGTGTTATAATGTCAATAGAAAGCTATGAAATTCATCCGTGTGGATGAGTAAATGACTAAAATATGGGTAACTGGGCAAAAGGCCTCTTTATGATTTTGGAAAATATCTGAAGAATTTCAGTGGAAGTTCTTTTCACTTGGTTAAGGGCACTTATTAACTTTTTACAGTTTGTTATCAAAAACCATTATAATGTTATTTTTTGATTGATTTCTTTAAGTATTAATAAAATGCTCTGACATAGAATGTATATTGTAGGCGTTTTCATTTTTGTTTGTCACCTCAAGTTAATTTTCTTTATTTTTTTTTCATCAAATTCTCTTGAGTAAAGATGATCTTGGTACCTGCAGTGAAGTCCAGGGACTGTAGCTTGTAAGAAATACAAATCCTTAGCCACAAGCCAGTACTCTCAAACTAATATCTTGAATCTTATTAACAATTCTGGGTGTTTCATATGTAGCTTGATAAGCACAAAAATAAACTGGACCTAACTTTCCACATCAGAATCACATGGTGAGCTTTAAAAGTTGTCATGACTGGTTCCTGCTCCCAGAGATATTTCTTTACTGGGTTTGGCATGGTGTGAGATGATTGGGGTTTCTCAGGTGGCGCAGTGGTAAAGAATCTGCCTGCCAATGCAGGAGACACCTGAGAGGTGGGTTCAACCCTTGGTTTGGAAAGATGCTCTGGAGTAGGAAACGGCAAGCCACTCCAGTATTCTTGCCTGGAAAATCCCATGCACAGATGAGCCTTGCTGGCTATAGTCCATGGGGTCTCAAAGAGTAGGACACGACTGAGCACACACACATGAAAATATTGAAAATATGAATATTGGTCTCTTCCCCCTCGCTTCCTGGCACCGAGCTGGTAGTTCAGTTCAGTCGCTCAGTTGTGTCCGACTCTTTCTGACCCCATGGACTGCAGCACGCCACGCCTCCTTGTTCATCACCAACTCCTGGAGTTTACTCAAACTCATGAGGATGCGATGCCATCCAACCATCTCATCCTCAGAGCTTGTAAGACCCATGTAAATTCCTAAGTGATAAGAATACTAGTGAAATGGAACAAGACCCTCTGGTTTTTTCCCCTGTGTCCTCTGATTGCCTTTTGTCTGTGGGAAAAATGTTAGCCAAAGAAGTTTAATCAGAGAAGTGAGAAAATGCAGAAACAAAGACAAACAGTCCAACAAGACTAAATAATAACAATTTGGTTATTAAGCAAAGTCAAGGACCTTTAGTTCCTTCTCAAGTACATGATAACAAGACCGTAGCCATGACAACAGCTGACTCAGTTCTAAGAATGGACCTCAAAGAAATGGAAACAAACTGATCTTGTGACTGAAGATGAGCTGTACCTAAAGCAATCAAGACAACACTGGTCAGACCACCGAAGACCAGTTTCAAGATGACTGTCAGAGCCGACTGTTGTTTGTGCATGTAGCCTCCTCCCTCCATCTATAAAAGCTATAGGGGTGAAGAGTTAGCTTTTGGACAGGAGTCCATTCTTGGATGACCCCTGGTTGCCGGCATTCAAAATAAAGCAAATTTTCCTTTCCACCAACCTGGACTGTTTATTGGCTTTTGAGCAGGTGAGCAGCCGGACCCCATTCTCACTTACACTAGCAGCATCTTTTGTCCTATTGAGGTGACTCGAGTTGGGCTCTTGGACGGAGGCTGATCACTGGAAAGATCAAGCCATGATTTTTTGTTGTTCAGTCCCTAAGTCATGTCTGACTCTTTTCAGCCCCATAGACTGCAGCACGTAGGCTTTCCTATCCTTCACTATTTCCTGCAGTTTGCTCAGATTCATGTCCATGGAGTTGGTGATGCTATCTAACCATCTTATCCTCTGCCAACCCCTTCTTTTGCCTTCAATCTTTCTCAGCATCAGAGTCTTTTCCAATGGGTCGGCTCTTCGCATCAGGTGGACAAAGTGTTGGAGCTTCAGCTTCAGCATCAGTCGTTCCAGTGAATATTCAGGGTTGATTTCCGTGATTAGAAGCTTGGAATTTTCAACCTGCCCCTCATCTTCCAGAGAGGGTGGAAGGGGCTAGGAACAGAATTAATTATTGATCATGCCTACATGAGTAAGCCTTCATAAAATCTCAGTTCTGGGAATGTTTGGTGAATTTCCAGGTTGGCAGACATGTTCACACGGGGAGGGTGAAGCAGCCCAAATCCACAAGTGCCAAAGCTCCCATGACTAGGACCATCTCAGACCTTCTGCTCTGTGTCTATTCATCTGGCTATTCATCAATAATCTTTACCATGCTGCTGCTGCTGCTGCGTCCCTTCAGTCGTGTCCGACTCTGTGTGACCTTATGGACAGCAGCCCACCAGGCTTCTCTGTCCACAGGATTCTCTAGGCAAGAATACTGGAGTGCGTTGCCATTTCCTTCTCCAACCTTTACCATATCGTTTCATAAATGTTAGCTTCAATAAATATTTCTCTGAGTTCTATGATCTGTTATGTGAAAAATGTGAAGTCGCTTAGTCGTGTCCGACTCTTTGCGACCCCATGGACTGTAGCCTACCAGGCTCCTCTGTCCATGGGATTTTCCAGGCAATAGTATTGGAGTGGATTGCCATTTCCTTCTCCAAAGGATCGTCCCAACCCAGGGATCGAACCCAGGTCTCCCACACTGTAGACAGACACTTTACTGTCTGAGCCACCAGGGAAGTCAATTTGAGCATTGAGTGTGTTTAAATGCACCCTTGGACTGCTCTGGGGTGAGCCCATTTTCTGGAGCACTTTTGTAACAGAGCTCTAACTTTTTCACTCTGTTTCTTCTAGAATCAGAGTGTGGAAGCAAGCCTCCACTTCTACAGGTTTCCCTTGCAAGATAATCTACACACTAGTTCTCTGATGTTTTATTTCTAATATAAATCAGCATTCAAAATCAGTGTCCAGGAAAAAGGACAGAATGAAACCATCTTTCCTAAAGGTAAGTGGAGCAATCAGGAAAGAGAGAGGAGGAAGTGGGATCTTTGTTTCCTAACCAAGGATCAAACCCATACCCCTTGCAGTGGAAGCATGGAGTCTTAACCACTAGACCACCAAGGAAGTCCTCAAAAGCACAGATTTAAATTGGCACACCCAGGAACCTAACAAGTGCACTTTCATTAGGCTTATCATCATACTGTATTTTACTTAATTAGTGCTTACTTATCCCAGTTGTCTTACTCCTTTTAGGCTGCTATATCATAGACTGGTGGCTTAAAGACTAAACATTTACTTCTGACAGTTTTAAAAGATAATAAGTTCTAGATCAAGGCACCAAGAGATTCGAGCACCCCTATCCTGCTTCATCAGTTCAGTTCAGTTGCTCAGCTGTTTCTGACTCTTTGAGACCCCATGGACTGCAGCACACCAGGCTTCCCTGTCAACCACCAACTCCTGGAGATTACCCAAACTCATATTCATTGAGTAGATGATGCCATCCAATCATCTCATCCTCTGTTGTCCCCTTCTCCTCCTGTCTTCAATCATTCCCAGCATCGGGGTCATTTCCAATGAGTCAGTTCGTCACATCAAGTGGCCAAGGTATTGGAGTTTCAGCTTCAGCATCAGTCCTTCCAATGAATATTCAAGACTAATTTCCTTTAGGATGGACTCGTTGGATCTCCTTGCTGTCCAAGGGACTCTCAAGAGTCTTCTCCAACACCACAGTTCAAAAGCATCAATTCTTCAGTGCTCAGCTTTTATTATAGTCTAGCTCTCACATCAATACAAGACTACTGGAAAAACCATAGCCTTGACGAGATGGACCTTTGTTGGCAAAGTATTGTCTCTGCTTCTTAATATGCTATCTAGGTTGGTCATAGCTTTTCTTTCAAGGAGCAAGCATCTTTTAATTTCATGGCTGCAGTCATCATCTGCTGTGATTTTGGAGCCCCCAAAATAAAGTTAACCACTGTTTCCCCATCTATTTGCCAAGAAGTGATAGGACTGGATGCCATCAGTTTTCTGAATGTTGAGTTTTAAGCCAACTTTTTCGCTCTCCTCTTTCACTTTCATCAAGAGGCTTTTTAGTTCCTCTTCACTTTCTGCCATAAGGGTGGTGTTATCTGCATATCTGAGGTTATTGATATTTCTCCCGGGAATCTTGATTCTAGCTTGTGCTTCATCCAGACCAGCATTTTTCATGATGTCCTCTGCATATAAATTAAAGAAGCAGGGTGACAATATACAACTTTGACATACTCCTTTCCTGATTTGGAACCAGTCTGTTGTTCCATGTACAGTTCTAAGTGTTGCTTCTTGACCTGCATACAGATTTCTCAGGAGGCAGGTCAGGTAGTCTGGTATTCCCATCTCTTTAAGAATTTTCCAACGTTTGTTGTGATCCACGTGGTCAAAGGCTTTGGCATAGTCAATAAAGCAGAGGTAGATGTTTTTCTGGA
>SJYX01003221.1:72707-101789 GCA_006410675.1 Oreotragus oreotragus
CAATGAGTCAACTCTTCGCATGAGGTGGCCAAAGTACTGGAGTTTCAGCTTTAGCATCATTCCTTCCAAAGAAATCCCAGGGTTGATCTCCTTCAGAATGGACTGGTTGGATCTCTTTGCAGTCCAAGGGACTCTCAAGAGTCTTCTCCAACACCACAGTTCAAAAGCATCGATTCTTCGGAGCTCAGCTTTCTTCACAGTCCAACTTTCACATCCATACATGACCACAGGAAAAACCATAGCCTTGACTAGGCGGACCTTAGTCGGCAAAGTAATGTCTCTGCTTTTGAATATACTATCCAGGTTGGTCATAACTTTTCTTGAAAGGAGTAAGCGTCTTCTAATTTCATGGCTGCAGTCACCATCTGCACTGATTTTGGAGCCAAAAAAAAATAAAGTCTGACACTGTTTCCCCATCTATTTTCCATGAAGTGATGGGACTGGATGCCATGATCTTTGTTTTCTGAATGTTGAGCTTTAAGCCAACTTTTTCGCTCTCCTCCTTCACTTTCATCAAGAGGCTTTTTAGCTCCTCCTCACTTTCTGCCATAAGGGTGGTGTCATCAGCATATCTGAGGTTATTGATATTTCTCCTGGCAATCTTGATTCCAGCTTGTGTTTCTTCCATTCCAGCGTTTCTCATGATGTACTCTGCATATAAGTTACATAAGCAGGGAGACAATATTCAATATACTAACATTAAAAGAAAAGAGAAGTAAAAACAACAACATCACCAAATTGGCTTCTGACCAACACACAGACCCGGAACACCACTGGGAAGTCCCAGGACACAGCACGTTTGGAGTCTCAGTGGGGAAAAGGTCCCAGGCAGAGCTTCTGCTCATTGGGTGAGACTTCAAACTCTGCATTTCGGGTCTGATTTATAATCCCAGGAGGGATACAAACTGATAACTTCACCAATCTGTGACCAAATTGCAAGCCTGGTTCTATGTTAAAGCTGTCTGTTTTGTCTTTTAAAACTTGGAATGTTGCTAAGCCTGGGGTTCGGTTGGCTGGGCCCCCCAAGGTCTCAACAATCTCAAGATTTCTCCCCCATCTTATCTCTGGTGCTGTAAGCCTTGCACTCACCGCAGGTAGTCACTCAGTCGCTTTCAGTCAGGGCACTGTCCAGGCAGGTTAGAAGCAAGGTCAGAGGCCTGCTCGGCTTTGTTTCTGAGGCCTAAACCAGACTATTCATTTCATTTCCCTAACAAGGGGGAGTTCAATGCAGTCAAGCTCTTGCTTTACAAAAGGTTTTCTGCCAGTCGTGAGGAGCTGGTATCACCATGTAGTGATTTTCTAGATAGAAAAGAGATGCAAGGGTTTGGATCATGCAATCAGTTCCTGACAAGACCTGTTCCCCCAGCTTCCCTGGAGCAGAGTGCCTCAATCCACCCTCAACTTCCTCTGGGGAGAGTTGACACCTGCAGGGACCACAGGGCTCATTCTCCCCAGAGGCAGATGGCAAATGCCCTTGCTCAGTTGCTGACAATGCTCGTGGCAATTGCCAATTTGTAGTTGACAACACTCACGTGTGTTTAGTAGAGATGCTGGGTTTTGGGAAGGAGGGTTTTCATTACTCAAATCCAGGTCTGATCATTTCCAGTACACTCCATGCTCACATCACACACACAGTCTCATTACATTTTTGAATTTTCCAGAATGTTTACAAGAATCATGTTAGTGCTAATCTATGTTCAACTGTGCTAAATTTTAAAATATAGCTCTGTGCAAATGATACAGATTTTTAGGAAATTAAAAAATTCAGAACCAGAGCTCTATTTTATTTTATATCATTGTGTATGTCTGCATCCTAGTCTATTTTTAAAAATTAATAATATCATCCTCAATACTTACGCACATTTTTAATCAGTTAAAAATTATACTGATTTTATTGACATGACAGTTTTTCTCTGTTACTAAGTATATAGGCCCATTTTGGTGTATGTTTATGTGCGAGAATATGTTGATATGATTTGATCTATTTTTTTCTTTGAAGAGTCCATCAGAAGGGAATCATGATCCACTCCAGTATTCTTGTCTGGAGAATTCCATGGACAGAGGAGCCTGGCAGGCTACAGTCCATGGGGTTACAATGAATAGGACAAGACTGAGTGACTAACACTTTCTTATTTACAAATATTATCAAATATTATTTACAAATATAGAAATTTATATAAATTTTCATTAAAGTTGTCTCTGTGTATTTTTCCATTTTGTTAAAGTCTAGAGTCCATAAATTGAAGTGAAATTTAAGCTCTGCCATTTACAGAATGTTTGTTAAAATATTTGCCAAAAGGTGCATCAGCAACATTATTGATTTTACATTATTTCTGTTGCACATTCAAGACTTCTAAAATTGTCAGAAAGATATATAATATATACTAAAATTAAAATGATTCTTACTGCCAAGGTTATTATCCTATTAGATTGTACAATCATTAAAACGCTTGAAGTTGAAAGTTAAGTATGAATTCTTCCCTTACTTTCCACTTCGTTGCTGTTCAGAATGGTCATTAATGGAACACAGTTTTCAACATTGCTAGTTAAAATAAACTTGTTAAAAATGGGCCACATATGTCCCACTCCATACTCTTGGATCAGAGCATGCTTTTTAAAAATATTTCCTGTTTCTTTGATAAACAATTTATCCCGTGCCACATGAGTAAAATACTAAAAAATAAATATGCCAGTGTTGATGTGATTATTTTACAATTTCTCTTCCAGATCAGAATAGTTTCTGTAGTGATTTGTGGATCATATCTCATCCTCTTCTCTTGGGGTTAGAAATATGGTGGAAAATATTATATTAAATTATATTATTGTGTAATACCAGCCACTCTCCTAGATCAAAACCAGGTCTCTAAACGTGCTGTTTTCATCTTGGGTCACATTAGGAAGTCTTCCCGGAGAAGGCAATGGCCACCCACTCTAGCACTCTTGCCTGGAAAATCCCATGGATGGAGGAGCCTAGTAGGCTGCATTCCATGGGGTCTCTGTGAGTTGGACACGACTGAGCGGCTTTGCTTTCACTTTTCACTTTCATGCATTGGAGAAGGAAATGGCAACCCACTCCAGTGTTCTTGCCTGGAGAATCCCAGGGATGGGGGAGCCTGGTGGGCTGCCGTCTATGGGGTTGCACAGAGTCGGACATGACTGAAGCGACTTAGCAGCAGCAGCAGCAGCAGGAAGTCTTCCCACAGCCATATGACACATGTACTTTGTATTTCAGGGACGGCTGAGGTTCCAGGATTTGGCCATAGATTTCACTCTAGAGGAGTGGGAGTGCCTGGACCTCGGTCAGCGGGAATTGTACAGGGACGTAATGTTAGAGAATTACGGAAACCTGGCCTCCTTGGGTGAGGATAACTTTCTTCCAGAATCCCTTATCTACCCACATGGTTTTGGTCCCTTCATTTGTAGAATGTCTCCTGGAATCTTCTGCTTCTTATAATAGAGTTTCAGATCCCTGCTTTTTAGGGGCAAATGGGAATCTGTGAGTTTAGAAAGAAGACTTCATGATGATTATGATTGTAACCTTTTTCTTCCTTAATGTAATCTGCCACCTTTTAGGTTAGTGGCAATTCTGTAAGTTTTGTAGTATAAAAGGGTGTCACTTTCCTTTTCAAATCAGATTTCTACTACTTACTTTTACCTTAGTAGTACTTCACTAGAATCTCAGATCTGTTCTTTAATGTATTTGTTAGTGTTGTAAATGTCCTTTCAATAAAGTATTTGGGAAAATCATTCTCTAGGCTGTATTAACAGTCAACCATGCATTCTCTTCATGCATGAATACATATTGGATTGGAAACTGATGAAACTCTAGCAAAACAAATATTCCTTTCTCTGATGAATAGGTCTCGTAGTCTCTAAGCCAGACCTGGTCACCTTTCTGGAGAAAATGAGGGATCCTCGGGATGTAAGGAGAATGGAGACAACAGCAATACACCCAGGTATGTCTGAATGGATGGAGCAGATGATTCAGGTGAGAGGTCCAAGCATCAGAGAGGAATCTATCCTTTGTGTATGGTTTCAGAAGATCTGCTTCAGTGGATATGATTTTGGAGAAGTCTGGTTATATTTCTGTTGCTGTCATAGATGGATATCTCCTGCCCCATTCTATCTCTTTAATCATTCATGAATTCATCTCCAGTGGTTATTTTTCTCATTCACAGTGAGAATTAAAATTCTTTTCTTGGCCTGTGACAACCTGCTTGAGTTGGCTGCTCTTCCAATTCTTGGGGATCCTGGGAAAACTGTGCCCATTTCTGAGTAACTCTATGATGCTCCTTTTAAAGTTTGTTTCTACCCCTACACAGAAGTGTGTGAGTGGAGTTGTAGACAAACTGTTAAAGTTCTAGGAATACTGGGGACAGATTTTTTTTTCTTCTGATTTATAATTTCTAAAACACTGGAAGCTACAAATATGAACTTATAAGTTTTAAACTCAAGTCATTTCTTCACTGCATCAGTCAAAACCTCCCTGAAATGAAAGAATGCAAATCTCAGGGTTACTTCAAAGTTTCTTTTTTCTTTATATGAATTCATGTTAAATATATTAAGTATATCTGTCCCAATTCCTCAATGCTAAAATACTTGAATATATTCAATTACCTCAAAGAATGTTAAAATAAATTGGCATAAGAGATTAGAACATTTTCCACCTTATTTTTAATGGTTGTTAAACTATTAGAATTTTTAGATAATATAAGGAAATCCTTCAAAAATGATCTTGTTGGAGTATAGCTGTTTTACAATGCTGTGCTACTGTATAGCAAAGAGAATCAATTATACATATATATGTATGCTGCTAAGTCACTTCAGTCGTGTCCGACTCTGTGTGACCCCATAGACGGCAGCCCACCAGGCTCCCCCATCCCTGGGATTCTCCAGGCAAGAATACTGGAGTGGGTTGCCATTTCCTTCTCCAATGCATGAAAGAGAAAAGTGAAAGTGAAGTCGCTCAGTCTGTCTGACTGTTTGCAACCCCATGGACTGCAGCCCACCAGGCTACTCCGTCCATGGGATTTTCCAGGCAAGAGTACCGGGGTGGGGTGCCATTGCCTGCCCCCCATATATGTGTATATCTACTACATATCCACTCTTTTTTGATTACCTCTCATTTAGGTCCCCATAGATCACTAGGTAGAGTTTCCTGTGTTCTCCTCATATCTTTAAGTCTTCTTATTTAATTTCTGAATAATGACTACTTTATTCATTTATCTTTTGTTTGTTATCAGTTTGTTTGTTTATCAGTTTGTTATCAGTTTCCCTGGACCTTATCCCACATGTCCTCACTTTCTGATGAGTTCTCTGTCAATATCAGTTATGACTTAGATTTAAACATCTCATAGAACATTCTCAAAACCTGTGTGATAAGAGGTAGAGCCCGGTGAGAGCCCTTGCCAGGCTCTGGCAGGAGAGAGGCTGCAATGGTGGGTCTTCCCTTTGGACACCACTCACCAATGGTGCTCTGCGCTATAGAGGTACAGGCTTCCTCCACAAGCATCCTGTTTGCAGAGCTCCTCCCTCCCTCCTGTCCCCTCAGGATGTCTCCTCACAGCCAACCACAGTCCTCTGCCTGGGTCTGCTCTCCAGACCCCACATTTCAGCACCCAGCCCTTGTCTCGGGGAAGGCAATGGCACCCCACCCCAGTACTCTTGCCTGGAAATCCAATGGACGGAGTGGCCTGGTGGGCTGCAGTCCATGGGGTCGCTAACAGTCGGACAGACTGAGCGACGTCACTTTCACTTTTCTCTTTCATGCATTGGAGAAGGAAATGGCAACCCACTCCAGTATTCTTGCCTGGAGAATCCCAGGGATGGGGGAGCCTGGTGGGCTGCCGTCTATGGGGTCACACAGAGTCGGACACGACTGAAGTGACTCAGCAGCAGCAGCAGCAGCCCTTGTCTGCAGTGGTGGACCCCCTCTCAGGCCGGGTGGGCAGGGCTGGGGTCAGCAACCTGTGCACAGGTCTCACTCTGTCCTGCTGCCACAGACTGTTGCCGTGTTCTCTTCCCACAGAGAATGAGGCTCCTCTTCCACCCCAGCTGAGCTCCCATCCCGTCCCAGTGACGGGCTTCCCTGGATGTCAACCTCTCCTCTCTTCAGTTCCCCGCCTAGGATTGGAGGACCCAGACTGCCTCTCCCACTTCCTTCTTCCTTCTTTTGTCCTACCTGGCTAAGCAGGAAACTTTCTTGTCCTTTTAGGTGTCCAAGATCCTCTGTTGGTGTTCAGCTGGGCTCTGTGAGGGTTGTCCCATTTGCACATGTATTCTCGATGCATCTGTAGAGAGATGAACTCCATGTCTTCCTAATCCTCTGCCATTTTGATATTTCTGTCTCTATTTTATCCTTGATCTAGTGAAGGGTTCATCAATGTCATATAAATATTTAAGGATGTTCACTGAAAATGCTACGTAAAATGACTTGTTATTTGGTATCTTTCAGCTGTGTCTTCTTAGGACACCCAGGGTTTGATGCCAAAGAATCCAGGGTTAGAAGATGTATTCCCAAAAGCAAACCTAGAAATAAATGAAAGATTTCACCTTGGCAACTTACATTTAATGAAAGACGGGGAATATACAAGGGCATGTGAAATACAGAGAGGATGTTTGCAAGGACATAAGGAAATTGAGACAGGCTGTTTCACATAATACAGATATGACTGCCAAAAAAAAAAAGTACTATGAGTCAGTTTGGGAAAAACACCAATTTCAGGCATCAATATCTGCCGAGAGTGCATGTTTTTCAGCAAAGACCCACATCGTTTTTGAAATATACATATTCTCTGAAAGGAAATGTCTAAAATCTGGAAAGGTAACCAGTCTATACTGCAAATACTCATTCAAACTATTCTGAACATAGGCTTCGATTAAACATAAATTCAAACATGTCTGAAAACTAGATATTTAAAAATCAGGGGGAAAACTCCCAATATAAGCAGTTTGAGAGATCGGTAAGGAAGGGGTCATTAGTCTTCCAACAACAGATTATTCTATCTGTTCCAATATTTGTAATGTTGATAATAATACAAGACACTTAATCCAACCACCATAGTTCAATACATACCATGATATGGTTAATACAGAACAACTTTTCATGTGTACTAAAATAGGTCAGGCCTTAAGTAAGAGCTGCACCCCCAATAATTACAAGAGTATTTGTGATGGAGTGAGACGCTATACATGCAATGACACTGGGCATAAGGTTGAACAAGTCTCAAACCTGAACAAATATCAGGGACCTCAATGTTCACACAAGGTTTTTAAAAGTAATAAATGTAGGAATATCTTTTATCAGTGAATACATCTATATATAGTGGAGAAGGCAATGGCAACCCACTCCAATACTCTTGCCTGGAAAATCCTATGTACGGAAGAGTCTGGTAGGCTGCGGTCCATGGGGTCGCTAAGAGTCTTCACTTCATATCTTTATATAAGAGTATTCATATCGGAGAGCAGACTTATAATTGTAATGAATATGATAACGTTTCTTTTTTTTCCTTGTTTTTTTGAGATTTTAAAAATTTTAATCCAGTTCAAATCAGTGTGTGTGGTTCATTTCTGCTCCTTCACTGCTGAACCTGGGGGCCGAGTCTGCTTCGGCTTTTCCGCCTTGTTGTCCGTGATGACCAAGGTGTAAAGGTATCTGCTGCATTGAACTGGAAACTTCATATTATCCTTATCTTTCTTGATCTTGACAGATTTGGCGTCCTTTCGCCCAGCTGTGAGCCGATTATCCTCGATTTCCTCAGTTTTACAAGGCATGGCGACCATGCGTGGAGATTGCAAGGGGAACAGCAGGAGAGAATTACTTGGAGCACTCCGGAAAGCTTCTGATCCGTCTTCAGATCTTACTCAACAGCAGAGGATTCAGAATCCACGGAAAGAGAACAAGTGTGATATATGTGGGAAAGTCTTTACTTACTCATCTAATCTAACTAGACATAGGAAAATCCATTCAGGAAGGAAACCTTTCAAATGTACAGAGTGTGGTAAAGGCTTTATGCGTGGCACTGATNCAAGGCATGGCGACCATGCGTGGAGATTGCAAGGGGAACAGCAGGAGAGAATTACTTGGAGCACTCCGGAAAGCTTCTGATCCGTCTTCAGATCTTACTCGACAGCAGAGGATTCAGAATCCACGGAAAGAGAACAAGTGTGATATATGTGGGAAAGTCTTTACTTACTCATCCAATCTAACTAGACATAGGAAAATCCATTCAGGAAGGAAACCTTTCAAATGTACAGAGTGTGGTAAAGGCTTTATGCGTGGCACTGATCTTATACAACATCAACGAATCCATACTGGCCAGAAACCTTATAAATGTAAGCTATGTGACAAAGCCTTTAACTGTAACTCAAGTCTTACTAGACATCAGCGAGTTCACACTGAAGAGAAGCCTTATAAATGTACAAAGTGTGGCAAAGCCTTTAAACAGAACTCAAGTCTTAATCATCATCAGCGACTTCATACTAGGAAGTCCGACCAATTTAACAAATGCAGTGAAGTCATTACTTGCTGTTCAAGTCTTACTGAACATCAGGTAATTCATTCTAGAGAAAAGCCTTATAAATGTAAGGATTGTGGCAAAAGATTTATCAAAATTACGAGCCTTATTCCACATCACCGAATCCATACTGGAGAGAAACCTTATAAATGTAAGGAATGTGGCAAAGCCTTTACCCAAAGTTCAAGCCTTATTCAACATCAGCGAATTCATACTGGAGAGAAACCTTATACATGTAAAGAATGTGGCAAAGCCTTTCGTCAGAGCTCAAGTTTTCATAAACATCAGAGAATTCATACTGAAAAGAAACTGTACAAATGAAAGGAATGTGGCAAAGGCTTTAATCAGAGTGGTCATCTCACTAGACATTTGAGAGTACACCCTAGTAATGAAATAAGTGATGGAAGAGATTTGTCCTAAACATACACCAGAAAACATGAGAGTTTATACAAGAAACACATGGGAACGATGTAATAAATATGTAGAAAAGTATTTAATCAAAACTCAAATCTAAGTAAATATCAGAGATGGCTTACTAGAAAGCATTTCGTCAATCCTATTTTCTGAAGTTACTCTGAAGGAGAATTACTGCAGAGTNAGGAAGGGGACGACCAAGGATGAGATGGCTGGATGGCATCACTGACTCAATGGACATGAGTCTGAGTGAACTCCGGGAGTTGGTGATGGACAGAGAGGCCTGGCATGCTGCATTTCATGAGGTCGCAAAGAGTCAGACACAACTGAGTGACTGAACTGAACTGAAGCTCCTCTGTCCGTGGAATTCTCCAGGGAAGAATACTAGCGTGTGTACCCATCCCCTTCTCCAGAGATCTTTCTGACCCAGAAATCAAACCTGAGGCTCTTGCTTTGCAGGCAGATTCTTTGCCATCTGAGCCACCAGGGATGACTAAGTTCCAGTGCCCTTTTCTACAAAACGGGGATTCTAATACCTCACAGAGTAGTTATTAAAGATAAAAGTGATAATATGAGGAAACAGCCTAACCCTGTGCTACCACTACCACTTTCTGGTACACAAAAAGTGCTCAGTAAATGTCACCTCCTGATGCTTTGAAGGAAAAATGAATTAACTTGGAGATTTCATTTTGTAGTAATAGTCTCTTTTCTCTTTAGTGGCTTTACTCCCTCATGTTTCATTACCATTGGCCCCCGAAACCAACAAAAGTTTTCTATTATCTTCCATGAAGGATGCTTATGTCTTGTAGCTCTAAAAACATCAGACCTGAGTGTTATACTGCCTACAGTTTCTTCATCATGAGCAACAAAAATGAAGAGAAAAATAAAGAATAATAGTCTCCAAAAAATAAAATCATTTGACCCCTGTAATGTATTTTCCATCTCAAAGTTTTATTTTCTAGAAAATTTTGATTGATGTTTATTCTTTGTCCCCTCAACATTAATTAACATTTAAAAGGGATTAATCTGTTGGCTAAGAGCTCTGCTTAACACATAGTTTGTTCCAGTCTTTATTTTCAATGGATTATTTAAACTATTTGATGATTGGATCTATTTTGCTTTGGCCAGATTTTTAAAAAGTTTTCCACATTAAATGTTTGCAATTATCTAACTACAAGTGAAAATACATAGTACCAATCTTGCCAATTATATTTTAATAACTAAAAACTATACGAGTATTTACATTACCCATGTAATACATACAGTCTGACAGTAATATTTCCCATGGATACTTCAAATCTTTCTTCTCCTTCCTTATTCTTAAGCCAGTCCTGTAGTTGATTGTATCTTCCTCACACATGTTTTAATCCTTGTTATATATTACACATTGCTTTTATTAATAATATAATTACTATAAGACAGGATAAATAGTTTTGAGAGATTTTAGATGAATGATACCCACAGTATCATTTAGTTCAGTACTACTAAACCAAAAATTTCCAAAGTGCTCTGTAATAAGTAGTTCAAAGATGATGCATTGGGCCTTTCAGTTCAGTTCAGTTCAGTTCAGTCACTCAGTCATGTCCGACTCTTTGCGACCCCATGAATCACAGCACGCCGGGCCTCCCTGTCCATCACCAACTCCTGGAGTTCACTCAGACTCACGTCCATCGAGTCGGTGATGCCATCCAGCCATCTCATCCTCGGTCGTCCCCTTCTCCTCCTGCCCCCAATCCCTCCCAGCATCAGAGTCTTTTCCAATGAGTCAACTCTTCGCATGAGGTGGCCAAAGTACTAGAGTTTCAGCTTTACAATCATTCCTTCCAAAGAAATCCCAGGGTAGATCTCCTTCAGAATGGACTGGTTGGATCTCCTTGCAGTCCAAGAGACTCTCAAGAGTCTTCTCCAACACCACAGTTCAAAAGCATCAANGCTTTAGCATCATTCCTTCCAAAGAAATCCCAGGGTAGATCTCCTTCAGAATGGACTGGTTGGATCTCCTTGCAGTCCAAGGGACTCTCAAGAGTCTTCTCCAACACCACAGTTCAAAAGCATCAATTCTTCGGTGCTCAGCCTTCTTCACAGTCCAACTCTCACATCCATACATGACCACAGGAAAAACCGTAGACTTGACTAGACGGACTTCATTAGGGCCCCCTAATTCAGGTGTGGAGGAAGTGATCATTGTGATCTGTCTTGGAGGCTGGCTGCTTCATCATCTAATATTCAATTGGTATCCATACTTCTCCATACAGCCTATTATTAAAAACTTTTTATTTGGTGTTCTGGTATAGCCAGTTACCAATGTTGTGATAGTTTCAGGTGGACACTGAGGGGACTCAACCATACATGTACATGTATCCATTCTCCCCTGAGCTCCCATCCCATCCAGGCTGCCACATAACATTGAGAAGAGTTCTGTGTGCTATACAATAGGCCCTTGGTGGTTATTCATCTTAAATATAGCAGTGTGTGCATGTCCATCCCAAGCTCCCTAAATATCCCTTCCCCTTGGCAACCATAGGTTCATTTCTAAGTCTATGAATCTCTTTCTGTTTTGTAAGTTCATTTGTATAATTTCTTTTTAGATTCCACACATAAGGGATGTCATACAATCTTTATCCTTCTTCAATGTTGTGATAGTTTCAGGTGGACACTGAGGGGACTCAACCATACATGTACATGTATCCATTCTCCCCCGAGCTCCCATCCCATCCAGGCTGCCACGTAACATTGAGAAGAGTTCTGTGTGCTATACAATAGGCCCTTGGTGGTTATTCATCTTAAATATAGCAGTGTGTGCATGTCCATCCCAAGCTCCCTAAATATCCCTTCCCCTTGGCAACCATAGGTTCATTTCTAAGTCTATGAATCTCTTTCTGTTTTGTAAGTTCATTTGTATAATTTCTTTTTAGATTCCACACATAAGGGATGTCATACAATCTTTATCCTTCTTGGGCTTAACTTCATTCAGTATGACAATCTCCAGGTCCATCCATGTTGCTGTGAGTGGAATTATTTCATTCTTTTTAATTACAGCCTATTTTTAAAAAAACTAGGATCCGTGGTATTTGGTTGTCATATACGTTTATATGTCATCTAGTTTTTAAAATCCAGAACAGTGACTTTCTGAAGAGGCCAGGCCAGTTGTCTGTCTTGCAAAATATCCCACAGTCTGGGTGTGCTGATTATTCTTACTTGGCTTGTTCCTGCCTCTCCTGAATTCCCTGTGGACTGAAAGCTCAGCCTCAAGGTTTATTAGATTCATGTTAAATATAATGACAAGAAGACTTGATAGTATAAGCTGTGTACCTCTTTTGAAAGTCCTGTTATTATAATAATCTCAGAAAGCCCTACCACTAGTGGGACTAAGTTTCCTCATTTGATTCCATCTCTGTCTCAAACAGACTTTCCTCCAGTCCTCTGTTGTGAGTGCCACCTTCACACCCTTGTCTGAGGCACTTCATGAGCTTCATGAGCTTTTCTAGAGATTTATGGTGCCAACTGAACGCATTCCCCCACAATTGAGGAGAAGCTGTTTCTTCTGGACTGCTAAGACAGTTATCATCAATATCATCAATCCACTTTCTTTCCAGCATCCATGATTTTGTTGCTATTATTTCCTTTCCTGTTCTCTTAGTCATCGTGACTGAATGCTCCTTAAAGCCTTATTTGTCAGCCTACCAAAGACCAGAAATTTATCTTTGCTCCAGCTCATAAGCTTAGGATTCTGTCACTTTAACTAAAGCTCTAACCAATGAAACTACTCTTTCCCTTTGCAGATGAAGGACATGAGGCCCAGAGAGGGTTTTGCATGTACCCAGACTCACACAGCTCATGGTTGGGGTGATGTCAGGATTGGACCTCAAATATGCCTGATTCCACAGCTCTAAACCTAACCCTAACCCTAATTTTTGTTCCCCAGGCCCTTGTATGTGCTTCAGACCCAATCTTACTGCTTCTAACAATTAGACATTTTAGTAAATCAAAAGTTAATAAAATTGGGGAGAACTGAATCTTGGTGGCTAAACATTTATACAGAAGTCTGATAGAAATCAGAAGTCAGTGTATTTTGTTTGGCATGGGTAGGAGGTGAATAGTCCTTTATACTGACTGGAAGGTTAGTGTCTACATCTGAGGCCTCCCCTTTCCTAGAATGACACAGTAAGTAAGCCGTGGAGAATCATAATGAAGTGTCTTAGTATCCAAAAATTTAGTCTGGGAGGTTTTTATGGGCTGAATTGTGATATCCTCAAATTCGTGTGTTGAAGCCCTAAACCCTAGTGCCTCAGGATGGAGATAGGGCCTTTAAAGAGGTAATTAAAGTGAAACAAGGTCATATGAGTGGCCCTGACCTAATGTGGCTGGTATTGTTTTAATAAAAGGCAGTGAGGATGTGGACAGTGGGAAATACCAGAAACGTGCAGAAACACCGGGAAGATGCTCACTGAGCAAACCATGAGGCTGCCGTCTACAAGCCAAGGAGAGAGGCTCAGAGGAAACCGAACCCACTGGCATCTGACCTTGGACTTCTAGCTTCTAGAACTGAGAGGAAATAAATTCCTATTGTTTCAGCCACACAGTCTGTGGTCTAACCCAGAGGGACAGTTGTTGACGTCTTACCTTCCTCATTTCATAACAGAAATGTTGGTTTTGTATTAGTCTGGGTCAACACTATCTTCTACAGCAAATATGCCCCCCTCCAATATAAAATGGGTCATATAAAATCAGTTTATTTTTGTTCAGAATAGATATTTTTGATGGGTGCACATTTCTCCTTCAGCTGCTGATGCAGGGACTTAGGTTCCTGCCATTGAGTGGCTCCACCATCCACCGGCTTCAAAGCCTGACCACCAAGATGCTTGCCTGCAGCAGGCCACAGGAAAGCATGGAGGCCGTGGGGGACGATGCTGGGAAGGGCTTTGTGGGCAGTCCTGAAGTGACGTGCACCACTCCTGCTCACATTCCTCTGGCCTGACCTCGGGCACTGGGCCGCATGGAGCTCTGGGACCTGCAGCCTAGCCATGGGGCCAGGAGGAAGAAGACGAGGCTTGGGAAAACCCAACGAGTTTTGGCCACCAGTATAAGTCCCAGAGAATTACGGTTCCCTCATCGTATTATTCGGAGAAGGCAATGGCATCCCACTCCAGTCCTCTTGCCTGGAAAATCCCATGGACGGAGGAGCCTGGTAGGCTGCAGTCCATGGGGTCGCTGAGTCAGACACGACTGAGCGACTTCACTTTCACTTTTCACTTTCATGCATTGGAGAAGGAAATGGCAACCCACTCCAGTGTTCTTGCCTGGAGAATCCCAGGGATGGTGGAGCCCAATGGGCTGCCGTCTGTGGGGTCGCACAGAGTCGGACACGACTGAAGCGACTTAGCAGCAGCAGCATCGTATTATTCCAATCAGATAGGATACTCCAAATAACTTCTTTAGGCCTCAGTTTCAACTATGACTGCCTGGCTCAAAGATTTTTAGGAAACTGCCTTTTGTTCTACAGCTCCTCAGAGAGGCTGTACAGAACCAAAGCAAGCCAAAACCTTACGCTGACTCTCATTGCATTGTTGGGTCAGGGTGGCATTTTCCGGACTCATTGACCAAGATCATGAAGGCTTAGGGAAGAACCCTGAAAGGAAGTTCTTCCAGGCTCCATTTGAGAGACACAAGATAGAGGAAGGGAAGTCCCAGGGATGGTGGAGCCCAATGGGCTGCCGTCTGTGGGGTTGCACAGAGTCGGACACGACTGAAGCAAATTAGCAGCAGCAGCAACAGCAGTTGACTTATAATGTTTCAGGTGTTCATAATATGGGGGTCAAAATGTCATAAATGTTTTAGTTAGGAATATATGTATACTCATTTAATCCATTATCATTGAAGGTAATTCTTGATATATGATCCTATCGTTGTTGTTGTTCAGTTGCCCAGTTGTGTCTGACTCTTTGTCACCCTATTGGGGTTACAGGTCTCACCATCTCCTGAAATTTGCTCAAGTTCATGTCCTTTGCATCAGTGATGCCATCCAGCCATCCTGTCCTCTGACTTCCTCTTCTCCTTCTGTCCTCAATCTTTCCCAGTATCAGGGACTTTCCCAATGAATCCTATTACCTTTTTCTTATTTGTCTTGGGCTTATTTTCTGTAGGTTTTTTCTTTGCCTTGTTTCTCGTCTAAAGAAATTCCTTTAGCAGTTGTTGTAAAGCTGGTTTGGTTATAAAGCTGATTGTCTTTACTTTTGCTTGTATGGGAAGCTTTTGATTTCTCCATCAAATCTGAATGAGAATCTTGTTTGATAGAGTATTCTTGGTTGTAGTTTCTTCCCTTTCCTTACTTTAAATATATTGTGCCATTCCCTTCTGGCTTGTAGAGTTTGTTGACATATCAGTTGATAATCTGGTGGGAGTTCCTTTGTCAGATTAGGTGACCATACATGCATGAATTTATCTCTGGCTTTCTATCCTGTTCTGTTAATCTGTATTTCTGTTTTTGTGCCAGTACCATACTCCTCTGTAGCTTTGTAGTATAGTCTGAAGTCAGGGAGCTTGGTTCCTCTTAGCTCTGTTTTTCTTTCTCAAGATTGCTTTTGCTATTTGGAGTCTTTTGTGTTTCCATGTTGTTGTTTAATTGCTAAGTTGTGTACACCTCTTTTGTGATCCCATTTTCTGTAGCCCACCAGGCTTCTCTGTCCATGAGATTTCCCAGGCAAGAATACTGGAGTGGGTTGCCATTTCCNCTATTTGGAGTCTTTTGTGTTTCCATGTTGTTGTTTAATTGCTAAGTTGTGTACACCTCTTTTGTGATCCCATTTTCTGTAGCCCACCAGGCTTCTCTGTCCATGAGATTTCCCAGGCAAGAATACTGGAGTGGGTTGCCATTTCCTTCTCCAGGGGATCTTCCTGACCCAGGGGTTGAACCAGTATCTCTTGCATTGGCAGGCAGATTCTTTACTGCTGAGCCATCTGGTAAGCCTTGTGCTTCCATACAAATTGTAAATTTTTTTGTTCTAATTCTGTGAAAAGTGTCATTGGTAATTTGACAGGAATTGCACTGAATTTGTAGATTGCTTTGGGTAGTACAGTTATTTTGATAATATAGATTCTTCCACTCCAAGAATGTATCCCTAGATCTATTTGTGTCATCTTTGATTTCTTTTGTCAGTATCTTACATTTTTCTTACTACAAGTCTTGTCTCCTTAAGTTGGTTTATTCCTAAGTATTTTATTCTTTTTGGTGTAATAGTAAATGGAATTATTTTCTTAATTTCTCTTTCTGATCTTTTGTTGTTAGTCTGCAGAATGCAAGCAATTTCTGTGCATTTATTTTATGTCCTGAAACTTTACCAAATTCACTGAGGAGCTCTAGTGGTTTTCTGGTAGCATTTTTAGGATTTTCAATGTATAGTATCATGTCAGCTTCAACCAGTGACTGTTTTACTACTTCCTTTCCAATTTGGATTCCTTTTGTTTCTTTTTCTTCTCTGATTGCCATGACTAGAACCTCCAAGACTATGTTGAATAAGCCCGTAGTGTTTCAAAAGCACTTATAAGGAAAGAGAATTCTGGTTTTCTATTTAAGATTACTCATAAACAAAACTGAAGTTAGCAGATTGTTCTAGATTTTCTTCTGTGGTGGTTGTTCCTTGCTATACCCCTGCAACCAATGCTTGAGAGGAGTTCTTGCCTTGAGAACATGTGTTGGGTTTAGCATCTTGACACAATGGTCCACACTCTGCATCTTTCCCTTATTCTTCAGTTCGTTTGTTGTCATCCCACTGCCAGTGATACATACCCAAATTTTATATCTCTCATAATCTTGCCCTCTGTTAGGCAGTACTGGATTATAGTGTGTTCATTAAAAAAAAAAAAAAAAAAAAGAATCCCACCTAGGACATTATTAGCTAAGGGATATGTTACCCTTTCTAGATAGTGCCTCAACCTCCCTCCTTTTGCCTTGGATAGCTCTTACACATAACACTTACTAGCTTATTTAATATACATATTTTGAATCAATTTGAAGGGCATCAGAGTTCATATGTAAAAGATAATACTTCCTCATACACTAATCTGTTATGGAAAAGTGCTCCTCAGAATGGGCTTCACAGGTGCCGCTATTGGTAAATAACCTGCCTGCCCATGCAGGAGACATAGGAGATCTAGGTTCGACCCCTGGATGAGGAAGATCCCCTGGAGGAGGGCACAGCAACCCACTCCAGGAGTCTTGCTTGGAGAATCCCATGGACAGAGGAGCCTGGCAGGCTACAGTCCATAGGGACACAAACAGTTGGACATGGAAGTGACTTAGCAGGTACACATGTTCCTTGGAATTCCCTTTGGAAAAGACTGCCTTACATGCAATGTAGTGGAATATATACAAACATTTTAAAAACTGATAAATAACAGTGAATTAAGATTTATACATTAAAGATATGGCAAATGGTAAGTGGCTCATGGCTTAGCCTCTGTATAGCTAATTGAATGAAGTGAGAAAATTAAGTTGTCATATTCCATGGACTGTACAGTAGCTCACACTGTGCTGGGAATTAGCCTAAATTAAATCTAGATCACAGGAAGCTTTACATGTTATTAGAAAACTGTAGTTATCAATCCTTTCTCTAATGAGAAGTCAGAATAATTGAAACTGAACTAGACTAATGTGTCTCCAACTCTTAGTACAATTGGTACACAGAAGCAGAAAGTTTACAATGACTGTTATTTTTTTAGTTAAGGGACTCTGCCAAATGTGCATTATGTTGGAAAACATAGAAATATTAGATGCTTTAGCTCCCCATTAGAGGCTGGAAGAATGTTAATTCATTTTATCTTATGCAGGGCCATTATTATTCTGAACTTGAGTCAACTGGAAACAAGTTGTCCCCATGTACCAATGCCTACTGGAAAACTCCTCATGCTTCTTCTCATTCTTTTCCCGGAATATTTAAGGGCACCACATGCTTAAGTAAAATAATGTAATCATAGCAGCTAGACATGCTTCTTCTTTTCCCCAAATAATCATTCCCCAGTTTTTACTAACATCAGAAGTACCAAGTAGAATGGTACTTCGAATGTCTTCTCTAATTTGGTAGTTTTGGAACCCTCATCTTTTTTACTGTTAGTCTGAAAGACTTATTTATAGTAAATTAGTCTAGTGTTAGAATTCATCCCAAACCCCCAAGAGTTGAAGTCACATTTTTTCTTGCTCTTAAATACATTCTCTGAGCATAGAAGGGACTAGAGAACAGAAACTTACTGGTCTAAAGGCTTTCTATTCCTCTTTATTCATTTTACTTTTATTCCTACAATTTTTTTTTTAAATGAGCATGGAATAGTGAAAGCTAGAAAAAAAATTGTGGTGAAATTAAAGAGGGACATGATGGGTGTGAGGAATGTGTAGGAACAGGGAAAATAAGGATGAGAAGGAAATTTCTCCAGTTACAAATATGCTTTAAGAGCTTTTATAGCACATGAAAATACATCTAATCAAGGCTGGCAGTTAAAATCAGCTAGATAGGAAAAGCTGACAAGAAAATCCTTGTTTAAAAATTGTGGGAAAAAACTCAGGTATTAAAATAGACACAAGTAGATGCAAGAATAAATTGAGTACAAATGAGACTGGAATAGATGGAGTGATTATGAGTCCCATTGGGGAAGATTGAAAATACACTCAAATTTTTTAGACATAAAACCTCAGAAAAGTCATTCAAGAGTTGGTAGTCTTACTGTTTGGAATCAGTATTTCAGCTGATGCTTAAGGTGAGATGAAGGAGATATCCATATGTAAAGCATAAAATGAAAAGAATTAGTAATCAAAGATTAGAAATTCATATAAAACTTGAAGTATCACCTTGAATTAATCAACAACTAAATACATTTATTTTAAGATAAAGTGGGATTAATGATAGAAATATTGTAGGTAAACTGACAGAGCTTCAAGAACAAGTGAAATTAGTGCACTGTAATTAAGATCATTATGGAAAGATATATATTCAAGAGAGAATGTTGAAAGAATACTTCGAATTAAAGGCCTGAATAAATGGGCCAAGAAATCAGTAATGGGTGAATTTTGTGCCAGTGCACAACAGATGGGAACCATAAGGCATGTTACAGTTACAGATATTTTCTTGAGGAAGAACTAGATCTTTAGACTGTGAATTATTTTCCTTAATATTATCACATCTGTTGTATAAAGTTGTTGTTTAGTTGCTAAGTCATGTCCAACTCTTTTTTGTGACCCCATGGACTGTAGTACCCCAAGCTCCTCTGTCCATGGGATTTCCCAGGCAAGAATACTGGAATGGATTGCCATTTCCTTCTCAGGGGTCATATCAAGCAGTTATAAGGAATAAGAAATGATGATTATGATTTGCAGCTTCTTAAAGGTACAGTTCAGTTCCGTCACTCAGTTGTGTCCGACTCTTTGCGACCCCATGAATTGCAGTATGCCAGGCTTCCCTGTCCACCACTAACTCCCGGAGTTTATCCAAACTCATGTCCATTGAGTTGGTGATGCCATTCAGCCATCTCATACTATGTCGTCCCCTTCTCCTCCTGCCCCCAATCCCTCCCAGCATCAGGGTCTTTTCCAATGAGTCAGCTTTCTCATGAGGTGGCCAAAGTACTGGAGCTTCATCTTCAGCATCAGTACTTCCAGTGAACACCCAGGACTGATCTCCTTTAGAATGGACTGATTGGATACCCTTGTAGTCCAAGGGACTCTCAAGAGTCTTTTCCAACACCACAGTTCAAAAGCCTCAATTCTTATGCACTCAGCTTTCTTCACAGTCCAACTCTCACATCCATACATGACCACTGGAAAAACCATAGCCTTTACTNTGGATACCCTTGTAGTCCAAGGGACTCTCAAGAGTCTTTTCCAACACCACAGTTCAAAAGCCTCAATTCTTATGCACTCAGCTTTCTTCACAGTCCAACTCTCACATCCATACATGACCACTGGAAAAACCATAGCCTTTACTAGATGGACCTTTGTTGGCAAAGTAATGTCTCTGCTTTTTAATATGCTATCTAGGTTGGTTATAACTGTTCTTCCAAGGAGTAGGCATCTTTTAATTTCATGGCTGCAGTCACCATCTGAAGTGATTAATTTTAGCTAATTAAATCAGAAAGTCTAAACATTTTCCCCAAAACTATGCATATAGGTCTGTAGGGAACAAAGTGTAAGGAAGGTTGGGAAGTTGCTTGCAAACAAGACTCTCACCAGGCTGGACATTCTTGCAAACAAGATGTTCTGCCAAGAATCCTCTGTTTGACCCCGTGGGAAAAGAACATTTCTTGCATACAAGGATGTTCATCTGATTCCTCAAAAGGAACAGACCCGGGGACAAAATGGATTCTAAGTTGATAAAGAAGTTCTTAAAACACAGTCTTAGTTGCAGTAAACAAGTTAAGGAAAAGGTTATCTCGCCCCCCCCCACCCCGCCGCACCCCGCCCCCCGCGCCTGCGCACTGTATAGTCGCTGAATCATGTTTGGCAACTTGCCCCATTGGTTGTGGTGCAAAGGATATAAAATAAAGCTGCTGCAAGAAGCAACAGAAAGATTCCAATCACTCTGCAGTGTTGGTGTTTCATTCCGTCGTCAGCACACAGTAATGTAAAATGTACAATGAACATCTAAATGGAGGTGTTTGTCATTGATGTCAAATATCCCTGTAGGTCACGTCATGTAAGTGACAATGGACTCTTTCCATGTATTAAAGTAAGACAGAGGTTTGTTCTAAATTTTCAGTAGTTATATCACTTGATTTGTAAGAACTCAGTGATGGTTAACTAAAATATTGACGTATCTATAATATCAACAGAAATCATGGATATTAGTTGACAACATTGAAATAAAAACATCTTCTGTGATAACCTAGAAATGTATGGGAAACCCTTCCTGAAAAAAATCATATAATTAGGGTTTGTCAATTTACTAAGTGATTCCTAGCCTCTGTTTTGTAAACCATAGAAATCACGATTCTCAGGTCATTGTATCAGAAAAATAAATATCTTTCTCTATGCTTATAATTTGTATTTTAATCAAGGATCACACAATGGGTTGTAAAAAGTTTTATTTCAACTATGTGTTAAATATGCTAATTAATAAAAGTGAATAGGTTTTCGTATTTTGGTTGATTGTAATGAATTTAGTGTTAACCCACCACCACCACCATTAACCTCTCCCACGTTTTTTAAGGTTGCAGGGAAAAATAGATAACAGTGAACTATTAGGTAGCACAGTGGGATGGCATCTGTTACTGCCCTTAAGCCTCACATAATTCGATCATGTCTTTCCCGTCATTTCTCCATTGTACTCTTTCCCCCTCTCTGTAACTGCAGGGACATTGTGATGGTTCTAATAAGAAGGACCATACAGAGTACTGCTGAGAGCTTCCCAGACTGCTCTGTGCTGTTGCTGCCTCAGCATCTGTCTGGGGAGCAGGCAGCCTGCAGGTCCTTGAGCTCACACCAGCCAGTCCTGTGAGCACCTCCACTAGGTGACCCCTTCCTTGAGATCAGCAGTCTGGCTGAACCCCAGGGTCTACTTCATAGGCCCCCCTTCAGTGACACCCTCAGAGCTCACCAGAATCCTGCTCCTCTGGTTTGAATGGACCCATCCACGCTCAGCCTGGGGAGCCCATAGCACTTCACCCAGGGTTACTTAGAAAGGCCTGAACCCCAGGGACTGGAACTTTCTCTACCTGGTTCTAGCCTGACCTCCCTCAGAAATTCCTCCCCTCCTGAGAGGTCTCAGCTGTGCTGAGTGAGAAGGCTCAAGCTCAGGGCTCCTGAGTGTGGGTCTTGGGAAAGAAGCATCAGAATAAACAGGGAACCTGCTAAAGACTCCTTTCATGGCCCCACCTCAGACCTGCAGATTCATAACCTCATAGAGTGGGGAACCTGGCCTCGAGGGGTTTCTATTCACTGAACTGGTTGAGAAAGAATCTTTGGCCAAGTGATTTCCATCTGCTTCCATCAGGATCATGTGATCAGTATTAGGAAATGACCTCCCTTGTGCCCTTCCCCGCAGAGTTCTCTCTTGGTCCTGTGGGAGCATCAGTGTGGTGTGTAGGAAGCGCTCCAGGGGATTCTAAGGGGAGGCCCGGGTTAAGCATTTGGCTCCTGGTCCATTTGTGAGAGCTGAGGCTGGGCTTCAGTCTGAGGAGAGGCAGCAGTGTTGGTCTAGCTGGATTTGGACCAGGGAAGTCAGCTCATATGGTCTGTGTGAGTAGAGGGTTAGGAGCTCTCTGTGGGGAGAGAACAATCAAGAAATAAGTTTACAGGCTGGTCTCCAGGTAGAAAGTGATTGTTCTTGAATCTTTCCTGAGACAGAGGACAGGAGCGGTAGTTGCAAGTTATAGGGCTGCACGGATGCCTTTAAACGTATTTTCTCAAGATGCAGAGGTGTGTTTGCTGCATAATATCCCTCAGAGAAGACGCAGAAGAGGAGGAAATGGCAGCTTCTCAGGTACATGTGCTGTCCCGGGGCTGGGGTTGTGTCTGCTTTTCCTCCTGAAATGCCTGGACTGAGAACCTGCAAACCTTTAATTCTCTACTTGTTTTTTTTTTTTCTCTTTCTTTTTTTCTTTTTTGGGCTGGGGTGGGGGTGGTTGGGCTGTTTGTTTTCAACTATTTGCTTTTTCCTACAATAGTGAAGACCAGCTCTTTAGACCACCTCTCCCTATGTCTCAGAGCCTTTTCTCCATTGTCTGTATCACAGCTTTCTATAGAGCAAGATGAATTCTCCGTGTGATTTAGTGACTTTCCACTGGTGAAAGCTGAAAGTATATTCCCTTTGTGAGAGATCAACATGAGGAGTCACTGGTATCCAAGATTCCCACTAGGATGTGGTTTGCTGTTGGGATCTTAGGGAAGTAGAGGAACTGCAGTGAAGAGCTTCCATCTGTATGAAACTTCAGATCTTTAGAAAAGGCATAGGAAAATGCAGTTATAGATAGAATGAACTCAGTTCAGTTCAGTTCAGTCACTCAGTCATGTCCGACTCTTTGTGACCCCATGAATCGCACCACACCAGGCCTTCCTGTCCATCACCATCTCCCGAGTTCACTCAGACTCACGTCATTGAGTCCGTGATACCATCCAGCCATCTCATCCTCGGTCGTCCCCTTCTCCTCCTGCCCCCAATCCCTCCCAGCATCAGAGTCTTTTCCAATGAGTCAACTCTTCGCATGAGGTGGCCAAAGTACTGGAGTTTCAGCTTTAGCATCATTCCTTCCAAAGAAATCCCAGGGTTGATCTCCTTCAGAATGGACTGGTTGGATCTCTTTGCAGTCCAAGGGACTCTCAAGAGTCTTCTCCAACACCACAGTTACTCCAATAGAAAATAAAAAAGAAATAACAAAGGAAAAAAAAAGTGGAGCATGAAGAAATGTTGCCTCCTTGTGGTAGCTGTTGGTAACTACAACTGAAAAACCGGGCAACCCACTCCAGTATTCTTGCCTGAAGAATCCCAGGGATGGGGGAGCCAGGTGGGCTGCCGTCTATGGAGTCACACAGAGTCGGACACGACTGAAGTGACTTAGCAGCAGCAGCAGCAGCATGATTCACCAGGCCAGGAAGACGAAAGGAAAAAACCCCTTTCCTCAACAGATGTCCTCGGGCAGGTCCTGGAAAAAGAATTCAAAACAGGGCAGAGGGTCAAGAGGCCAACTGACTCAGAGGTCAGTTTTACTCACACTGGTTTTTCTTTTCTTTTCTTTTTTTAAAATCACATGGAAATGTTTCAACATCATGAAATCTTAAAGAAATCCAAGTCAAAATTACAACGAGATACCATCTCACCCCATTCAGAATGGCTTTTGTCTAAAAGTCTACAAACAATAAATGCTGGAGAAGTTATGGAGAAACGGAAACCCTCCTACCCTGGTGCTGGTCAGATAAATTGTTAACAACCAGGCTGGAGGACGGGGTGGAAGTTCCTTAAACAGTGAAAAGAGAATGAAATTACGTCACTCCCTCACCTCTTCTCACTTTCTTCTCTGCACTCACTCTCTGTGCTTTGTCAGTGTTTTAAATTATTGAGACTTTCAATGGCTAAGTCAAAGATCTGTCTTGGTAAATGTTACACTGGACTTGAAAACATGTGGGCTATTTTCAAGTATCTGTTCATATTGATTGCTAACATAATTCCACAGTAATAAGAGAACAGCTTCTGTATGATTTCAATCCCTTTAAACTGTGAAATTTTTGCACCTTGTTTCACGTCCCTTGGTATATTCCAGTGTCTCCTAGTTTATCATCTATGGGAACTTTAATAGAATTTGTATTCTGCTGCTGTGTGAAAATTGTATAATTTTTAAAAAATAAATCTTAATTATGTTGAATCGGTTCACGGCACTTTTCAGGTTATCACTGACTCAATGGACGTGAGTTTGAGGAGACTTCAGGAGATAGTGAAGGACAGGAAAGCCTGGAGTGCTGCAGTTCATGGAGTTGCAGAGTTGGACACAATTTAGTGGCTGAACAACAATGACAAATACCCGTCTACTTCTGTCTCCTCATTCTATTAACTTTTGGAAGTTTGATAGTAAAACTCCAACTAAAAATCTTGATTTATCTATGTAGAAAAATAATTGCAATATATAGTGGACCTGTATGTAACTTTGTTCTGTATTTTCCAAGTCTTCTGTAAATGTGTTATCATACTTGAATAATTGAAAAAATAAAAAGAGTAAATAAATTTTAAAAAATGCAGGAAAAAAAGTGTAAATTTAAAAGTATTTCTATAACTCCTCACCAGGGCCTAACAAATCATAAAATGATCAATAATCAAGAAGGAAAATAAGTTTATAAGTTACAAATAGATTATGGGTAATAATTAAACATCATTTTATTAGCAATAGATGTATGGGAGAGTCATATTTGAATTCAATGCCATATTAATTGTACTTAGTCAAAATTGTCATTTATATTCATGAAATATAGGTCAGGTAAAAATAAAATTAACAAATTTGGGGGAACTTATCATCAAAATGCAATCAAGCTCATATGGAACAGCTAAATAAGATAATTTTTTTGCCCAAAAGTCTGAATACAACTTGTATGTCCTATTAAAAAAGAATCCTTCTAAATTATATTTTTTGCTGTGACTGTGTACATGTAGAAAGCAACCATTTTAGACCCTGGCATGGGTTGCAAGCCAGGAGATAATCACAGAAAATGGAAAAAATCATTCTTAAAATCTCTAATGAAAAATTAAAATTAATAAGCATTTTTATCCCAGTTGAGAAATTTAACATGTTATTAACAAATTGCTGATGCTTACTCCTTGAAAGAAAAGTTATGACCAACCTAGATAGCATATTCAAAAGCAGAGACATTACTTTGCCGACTAAGGTCCGTCTAGTCAAGGCTATGGTTTTTCCTGTGGTCATGTATGGATGTGAGAGTTGGACTGTGAAGAAGGCCGAGCGCTGAAGAATTGATGCTTTTGAACTGTGGTGTTGGAGAAGACTCCTGAGAGTCCTTTGGACTGCAAGGAGATCCAACCAGGGATTGCTCTTGACCTCTATACAGGTTTAGAAGGGGGCAGGTAGGGTGATCTGATACTCTCATCTCTTTAAGAATATTCCACAGTTTATTGTTATCTACACAGTCAAAGGCTTCAGCATAGTCAGTCTTGAAGATCAGCCCTGGGATTTCTTTGGAAGGAATGATGCTAAAGCTGAAACTCCAGTACTTTGGCCACCTCATGAGAAGAGTTGACTCATTGGAAAAGACTCTGATGCTGGGAGGGATTGGAGGCAGGAGGAGAAGGGGACGACAGAAGATGAGATTGCTGGATGGCATCACTGACTCGATGGACATGAATCTGAGTGAACTCCAGGAGTTGGTGATGGACAGGAAAGCCTGGCGTGCTGCGATTCATGGGGTCGCAAAGAGGACACGACTGAGTGACTGAACTGAACTGATGCTAATTTCACTTCACATATAACTTCCAATGTTCTGTATATTAAAAGTACAGTTAAGCATGAGTCCTTCCTGCCAATATAGAGAAGAGTGTCTCACATTTTTCTTCTCCATCTTTTCCGCAAACTTTCTGTGGACTTCTGGACTGCTGAGGTAATTCCATTGATAAGGACATTTTCTTAATCCTTTTCTAAATGTCTGAAGTTGCACCTACATGTAAATTCATCACTAATTTTCCCCTGCTTCTCTAAGATCCCAAGACTGAAGCGCATCCCAATAGGATTCTCAGAACCTATGCCTCCCTGGGTTGATCTCACACAAAGGGAATGTTTTCACCAGTTGAGAGTCATTAATTCATGTTGAGAATTCATCATACTCCATAGAAAGCCTGGATACAGACAATGCAGAAAAGACTCTAGGACTAGGGGAGATGTAGTCTAAAGAGCCAGTCTTCACTATTATAAGGAAAAAAAAAAAGGAAAAAATAAGTTGATAACAAATATGCCCTGGGCAAAAATATTAGAAGCAGGGAAGTAAAGGTTTGCAGATTCTCAGTGCAGGCATTTCAGGAGGAAAAGCAGACACAGCCCCAGACCCGGGGCGGGACAACTACCTGAGAAGCTGCCGTTTCCTCCTCTTCTTCCTCCTGCTCTGTCTTCTCTGGGGATGTTATGTTGCAAATTCACAGCTGTGTCTTGAGAAAATACCTTGAAAGGCATCCGCACATCTCTTTAACCTGCAACTTCACCTACAGACAAAACAACCTTGAAAAGCTGAAAAAAAAAAAACAAACCAACCCACCTCTCCTGTCCTCTGTCTCAGGAGAGATTTGGGAACAATCACTTCCTACCTGGAGACCAGCCTGTGGACTTATTTCTTGATTGTTCTCTCCCCATAGAGAGCTCCTAACACTCTGCTCACACAGACGATGTAGGCTGACTGACTTCCCCAGTCCAAATCCAGGTAGACCAACCCTGCTGCCTCTCCTCGACTGAAGCTGGGCCTCAGCTCTCACAAACGGACCAGGAGCCACATCCTTAACCTGGGCGTCCCCTTAGGATCCCCTGAAGCACTTCCTACAAACCACACTGATGCTCCCACAGGACCAACACAGAACTCTGTTGGGAGGGCATCAGTGAGATCATTTCCTGACACTGGTCACGTGATCCTGATGGGGAACAGATGGAAACCACTTGGCTAAAGATTCTTCCTAAATCATTTCAGTGAATACAAATCCCTGGTGGTCAGGTCCCCACTCCAAGAAGTTATGAATTTGCAGTTCTGAAGTGCAGAAATGAGTCTTTACCAAGTTTCCCATATATTCTGATGTTTCTTCCCCAAGACCCACATTCAGACACCCAGAGCTCCAGCCTGCACACCCAGCACAGCTGAGACCTCTCAGGAGGGGAGGATTTAGGGTGGGAACTTCTGAGGGAGGTCAAGGCTAGAATCAGGCAGAGAAAGTTTCAGTATTTGGGGTTCAGGTCTTCCTAAGTGACCCTGGTGAAGTGTTGTGGGCTCCCCAGGCTGAGTGTGGATGAGTCCATTCAAACCAGAGGAGCAGGAATCTGGTGAGCTCTGAGGGTGTCATTGATGGGGGGCCTGTGAAGTAGACCCTGGGGTTCAGCCAGACTGCTGATCTCAAGGAAGGGGGTCACCTAGTGGAGGTGCTCACAGGACTGGCTGGTGTGAGCTCAAGGACCTGCAGGCCGCCTGCTCCCCAGACAGATGCTGAGGCAGCAACAGCACAGAGCAGTCTGGGAAGCTCTCAGCAGTACCCTGTATGGCCCTTCTTAGAACCATCACAACGTCCCTGCAGTTACAGAGAGGGCGAAAAGTACAATGGAGAAATGACGGGAAAGACACGATCAAATGATCTGAGGCATAAGGGTAGTAAGGAAGCTAGCTGTTGCAGATGCCATCCCACTGTGCTACAAGAGTTTACTGTTCTGTGCTCGTCCCTGCAGCCTTAATAAGAGGTTAATGGTGGCGGTAGGTTAACACTTCATTCATTTACACCAACTTTACCACAAGAAACCGTTCAGTTTTATTGATTAACATGTATGAACATCACACACAGTCAGAACAAAAACCTTTTATACTCCACTGTGTAACTTTGATTAAAAGACTGATTATAGCATAATCAATGATATTCCTTCCTCTGATACAATGATCTGAGAGTTGTGATTTCTATGGTTACAAAATGGAGGCCAATCACTTAAGAAGACTTACAGTAATTACAGGAATTTTCTGGGAAAGGTTTCCTGTACATTTTAGGGTATCAGAGGTTATTTGAAACATGTCAAATCTTCATAATTTCTGTTGATATTATAAAACACATCAAGATTTCAGTGAACTGTCATTATATTAACCTTGAAAAGCATAACTTGATAATTTACATCTTTAGTATGTGGAATTATTTCCTGAACACTTACATCATGGTGACCTACAGGGATGTTTGACATGAATGACAAACACCTCCATTTAGATATTTACTGTACATGTTACATTACTTAATCTTAATCTTCTTGCCCTTAATCTTCTAATGGAGAATACATATAAATGATTTTTCCTTAGATAGAGGGCTTCTCTCATCTGAGGGACCAACCATCAAAAACATAAGTTTGCATACACACAAGAAATGAAGCATATCATGGAGTAATTAGAGAGTTGAATTACATTCATTTTCAAATAATCACAAATCATGTCAATATAAACAAGGATACATTACTAATAATTGTACCTTTCTAAACATCAACCTTTCATCCTGTGATCCACACTAACATATCAAGTTTCTATCTGTTTTAACTGTGGATTGCTATCTATAGTTCAGTTCAGTTCAGTCACTCAGTCGTGTCCGACTTTGCAACCCCATGAACTGCAGCACGCCAGGCCTCCCTGTCCATCACCAACTCCTGGAGTTCACTCAGACTCATGTCCATCGAATCAGTGATGCAGCCAGCCATCTCATCCTCTGTCGTCCCCTTCTCCTCCTGCCCCCAATCCCTCCCAGCATCAGAGTCTTTTCCAATGAGTCAACTATTCTCATGAGGAGGCCAAAGTACTGGAGTTTCAGCTTTAAAACCATTCCTTCCAAAGAAATTCCAGGGCTGATCTCCTTCAGAATGGACTGGTTGGATCTCCTTGCAGTCCAAGGGACTCTCAAGAGTCTTCTCCAACACCACAGTTCAAAAGCATCAATTCTTCGGCACTCAGCCTTCTTCACAG
>SJYX01003221.1:133232-183161 GCA_006410675.1 Oreotragus oreotragus
GACGATGGATGCCCTGAGGCAATCCTGCTCTCATCTCTGCTCATAATCTGGTTCAGTCCATGTTTGTTCTCTCTGGGCTGGATCAGCATCCTCACCTGCTCACACAAGTGGACCCCATTCAACTCTGCAGCTTCATTTTGTTGTCTCTCCTCATCACCCTTACTCTCTATATTTGCTGTGATATAGATTTTGTGCCCCTCTGCCTGCCAATGCAAAAGACATGGGTTCTGTCCTTGGGTCTGGAAGATTTCCTGGGGAAGGAAACAGAAACCCACTCCACTGTCCTTGTCTGGGCAATCTCAAAGACAGAGGAACCTGGCAGGCTACAGTCCAGTGGGTTGCAAAAGGGTCGGACATGACTTGGCAATTAAAACAACTGAAATAATAGTCTTATTAGACAAATATAATACCATTATTCTTTAAACCAAGTGCCTGTTCAAAGCACTTTAATGGGAGATTTCTCTAATATAAGAATGGTACTAGGAATGTTTCTTTAATTTTATTTCTTAGTTTATTTTTCCCCAGAGTATCCACTATGATACTTTCTTAGGGCACAAATATAACTGAAACATTTATTAAAATGCATAAAAATGATAAGAACAGTTATTTACACAATACTAAATTTTGTCAGCTATAGGGAAATATTGTGTACTTCATCCATAAGCCCCATTTTAAGATAAAATACTTAAAATCTTAAAGATGGGGAAACAGTGGAAAGAGTGTCATACTTTATTTGGGGGAGGCTCCAAAATCACTGCGGATGGTGACTGCAGCCATGAAATTAAAAGATGCTTACTCCTTGGAAGAAAAGTTATGACCAACCTAGACAGCATATTAAAAAGCAGAGACATTACTTTGTCAACTAAGGTCCGTCTAAATGGTTATGGTTTTTCCAGTAGTCATGTACGGATGTGAGAGTCGGACTATAAAGAAAGCTGAGAATTGAAGAATTGATGCTTTTGAACTGTGGTATTGGAGAAGAATCTTGAGAGTCCCTTGGACTGCAAGGAGATCCAACCAGTCCATTCTGAAGGAAATTAGCCCAATATTCATTGGAAGGACTGGTATTGAAGCTGAAATTCTGATACTTTGGCCACCTGATGCGAAGAACTGACTCATTTGAAAAGACCCTGTTCCTGGGAAAGATTGAATGCGGGAAGAGAAGGGGATGACAGAGGATGAGACGGTTGGATGGCAACATTGACTCAATGGACATGAGTTTGAGTCAACTCTGGGAGTTGGTGGACAGGGAGGCCTGGCATGCTGCAGTCGTGGGGTTGCAAAGAGTCGGATACGACAGAGAGACTGAACTGAACTGAACATTTTCTACCACATTTTTAGCCCCAAGAAAAAAGGATGAGATATGATCCACAAACTACTACAGAAACTCTTATGACTTGGAAGAGGAATTATAAAATAATCAGATCAACATTGACATATTTATTTTTGAGTGTTGTCTTCATGTGACACAGGATAAACTGTCTATCAAAAAAAAAGGGAAATATTTTTAAAAGTACATTCTGCTCCAAACATGCTGTGGTGGGCTCAGTGTACCACATTTTTAACAAGCTTATTTGAACTAGTAATGTTGAAAATTCTGCTCCATGAATGACCATTTTGAACAGCAATGAAGTAGAATAGTAAGGAAAGAATTCATACTTAACTTTTAACTTTAAGAGTTCTACAGATTTTACAGGTCTAATAGGATTGTAACCTTGGTGGCAAGAATCATTTTAACTATTTAGTATATACTATATATCTTTCTGACAGTTTTTCAGAGTCTTGAATATTCAACAGAAACAATTTAAAATCAATAATGTTGCTGTTGCATCCATCTCTTGACAAATATTTTAACGGACATTCTTTAAATGGCAGAGCTGAAATTTTACTTCACTTTATGGACACTAGACTTTAATAAAACCCAGACAAATATACAGAGACAACTCTAATAATAGAAATTTCTGTATTTGTAAATAATACTAAAAACAGGAAAAGTGTTTGTCACTCAGTTGTGTCCTACTCTTTGGGACCCCAGGGACTGTAGCCTGCCAGGCCCCTCTGTCCATGGAATTCTCCAGGCAAGAAAACTGGAGTGGGTAGCCATTCCCTTCTCCAGGGGAATCTTAAAAAACAAAACAAAACAAAAAACAAGAAAAAAATCGATGTAATCATGTTAACATGTTTATACATACAGACATATACTACAATGAGACTCCATACTCAGTAATAGTAATAGAGAAAAACTGTCATGTCAATAACATCAGGATAATTTCTAACTGATAAAAAATGTACATAAATATTTCAGGATGATATTATTTTAATTTTTAAAAATAGACTAGAGTGCAGACATATACAACAATATAAAATAAAGTGGAGCTCTGGTTCTGAACTTTTTAATTTCCTTAAAGTCTGTATCTTTTGCACTGAACTATATTTTAAAACTTGACACAGGGTGGGGGGGAACTTAACACTATTGAACATAGATTAGCATTAATATGATTCTTGTAAACATTTTGGAAAATACAGAAATAGGATGAAACTATGTCTGTGATGTGAGCGTGGAGTGTACTGGAAATGATCAGACCGGGGCTTGAGTGACGAAAACCCCCACTTCAAAAACCTAGCATCTCTACTAAACACAGGTGAGTATTGTCAGCTACAAACTGGCACTTGCCAAGAGCACTGCCAGCAAGTGAACAAGGGCTTTTGTCATCTGCCTCTGGGGAGAATGAACCCTATGGAGCTGCAAGTGTTGACTTCAATCCCCTGAAAGAGTTCAGGTTGCACTGAGGCACTCTGTGCTCCACGGAATCTGGTGGAACAGATCTTTAGAGAGCTAGATATTTTCAGGAACTGATTTCATGATCCCAGTCCTTGCATCTCTTCATATCTGTGTGTGCTGGGCTTAGTCAGTTCATTGTACTCTGTCTGCGGGGATTCTCCAGGCAAGAATACCAGAGTGGGTTGCCATGCCCTCCTCAAGGGGATCTTCCCAACCCATGGATCAAACCAAGGCCATTGCAGGCAGATTCTTTACCATCTGAGCCATCAGGGAAGCCCCTTTATATCTAGAAGAAGAAAGTGAAGTCGCTCAGTCGTGTCTGACTCTGCGACCCCATGGACTATAGCCCACCAGGCTCCTCCATCCATGGAATTTTCCAGGTAAGAGTACTGGAGTGGATTGCCAATTCCTTCTCCAGGGGATCTTCTTGACCCAGGGATTGAACCCGGGTCTCCTGCATTGCAGGCAAACACTACCGTCGGAGCCACCAGGGAATCAGCACTAAATCACTGAACGGTGACATCAGCTCCTCATGACTGGAAGAAATGCTTTTGTCAAGCTAGTGCTTGACTGCACTGAACTCTCGGTTCACTAAAATCTTATACACCGACCTTCCCCCACTGCCTCTTGGAGCAGTCTCTCAGAGTTATCTGAGGCGCTGTCTCCTGGGCTGTTGTCCGCATTTTGCTGTAAATAAAACTTAACTCACAATTCTCAAGTTGTGCATCTGTTTTAGCCAACAGTGTTCATTGTTCAAAGCAAAGAGAAACTAAGATGATAAAGAGTTTCCCCACTAACTTTGGTAGTTACGCATATCCCTCAGTTTTTCTTTCCAAGACCTTTTAGAAGACAGAAAAAAAAAAAAAAAGTGCACTGGAATCTCACAGAAGTACCTGAATGGGTGAACATCTGAGGTCATGGGGTAAGAAGTACATGGAAAAATGCATTATCACTGCTAGGTATTTTAGCAATATTATGAAAACCATGATCTCAATATATTATGAAAAATATCAGTTTTATGCAAATTCCACTGCATACATACCTCCCATGATCTGTAAACTAATACTACATTAATAGTACTAATAGTACATAATAGTAAGTTTTTTTTTTTATTGATACAGAGGATAGTCTCTGGTACTTTTTTCATTTCCGAAAATTTTCTGAAAAATTCTGGACTGCTGAGTTCATTCTACTTATAAGGGCATTTTTTACTCCTGTTCTAAAGAACTGAATTGCATCCACATGTAAACTCATCACGGCATTTCCCCTACTTTCCTAGGATCCCAAGACTGAACCACATTCTGATGGGAATCTCAGATATCCGTGTTCATCTCTCACAAAGGGAATATAGTCACCAGTCAAAAGTCACTAATTCCTGTTGAGAATTCATCATGGTCTGTAGAAACCCAGGATAGAGTGAAGAAAAGGCTGTGGCACACAAGGGAGAAGCAGTCTAAAGAGCCAGTCTTCACCATTATAAGAAAAAAAGAAACAAGAAAAAATTGATAACAACAAACCCCCAGGGAGAAAAACTGGAATCAGAGAAGTAAAGGTTTGCAGCTTCTCAGTCCAGCCGTTTCAGGAGGAAAAGCAGACACAGCCCCAGACCCCGGCCAGGACATTTACCTGAGAAGCTGCCATTTCCTCCTCTTCTTCCTCCTGCCCTGAGTCTTCTTTGGGGATATTATGTCCCAAACTCGCATACATGCAGAGAAAATACCTTTAGAGGCATCCACACAGCTCTTTCACCTTCAACAGCTGCAGTGAAAAAATAGAGAAGGTCTTGGTTCTCTCTCCCTTTTCTGAGCTCTTTTCTGACTTCCTCTGTCCCTGAGCTTATAGTGGGTAATCAAGATTAAGCTGATATGCTAATCACATCCTGGGTTTGGTGCTCACTTTCCCCACTCTCTTTGCAGACCACCCCGAGAGTTCTCCTTCTTTTCGCATTAGAGAAACAGGCCCCAGAACAATTCACAAGAGACAATGGGCCCCACTTCTCGGCTACTTGACTCTGCCTCTGAGGGTTTTTGAAACAATGCAGCAGGAAGAAGGGCTTCCTGGAGCCCTGAGCTGGAGCCCTCACCTCTGCCTGCCCCAGAGCTCTGGAGCGAGGGTTGAGAGCTGGATCTTCTCCAAACAAAGAATGTCAGCCTGATTCCTGGGGAGGGGCTCTCTCTGGAATGGGTGTGGCATGTGCCTGTGCCCTTGGGGGAGGGGAGGGGAGGGGTGAGCATCACCTGGGGGCCCTGGGTTCCTGCAAGGCTTTTTATCTCAGAATTCTACCAAAGATGGCCTGAATCCTTAGGTTTTTTGTTGTTTTTACATCCCTCTGTAACCTGAGGACACAGGTTTTCACAAAATGCTTTGCACTGTGAACGCCTCTCTGCAGGTGGCGGGCCTCCTACTTCAGAGCAGGGGCCTGGAGGTGTTTCCATCACAGCTTTCTTTAAAAATGAACCGGGGCAGCAGTGGACGTTGGGTTAACAGTGTGTATGTGCAGGGACAGATGCCTTTGAAAATGATGCCCTAAAAGCTATCTCATGACCAACCAAAGAAATAAGGATCAGTGTTAGGTCATAAGTGAACTTACCCATAAATTAATACATGGAAGGGATTCTCTGGAGGCTCAGATGGTAAAGAGTCTGCCTGCAGTGTGGGAGACGCAAATTTGATCCCTGGGTCAGGAATATCCCCTGAAGAAGAAAATGACAACCTCTCCAGTATTCTTGCCTGGAAAATCGGTGGACAGAGGAGACTAGCAGGCTACAGTCCGTAGGGTTGCAAAGAGTCAGACACGACTGAGCGACTTCATTTTCACTTTCAACACATAAAAATGTTGCTGCTCTACTTCATTGTTGTATTTCTAGGTTTATGAATCATCTACTATAGTTTGTTCTCTGCTCTTTCTAAAAAGTTGTATTTTTTCACATCTTTAAAGGATAATTGACTAAGGAAAAATTAAATATAGGAGCATATCCATTTTTCTAATAGTATATATTCTAAAAAATATTTAGTATGCATGTACCAGTACCAATATCTTAGATGATTCAGTTTCACAGCAGAAATAAGAGTAAGGTACAGAGATTTCCCATATACATCTTGTTCCTACACATAGACAATCTCCCTACTTATCTTTCCCCACCTGAAGGTACATTTGTTAGCACTGATGAATCTACATAGACATTAAGTAAAGTTTCTAGTTTCACCTTACATTTTTCTTTTAGGGATGTGTACATATATCCTGGAATGTGAAATCAAATGGGCCTTAGAAAGCACCACTACGAACAAAGCTAGTGGAGGTGATGGAATTCCAGTTGAGCTATTTCAACTTAAAATATGATGCTGTGAATGTGCTGCACTCAATATGCCAACAAATATGGAAAACTCAGCAGTGGACACAGGACTGGAAAAGGTCAGCTTTCATTCCAATCCCTAAGAAAGGCAATGCAAAAGAATGCTCAAACTACCACACAATTGAACTCATCTCACACACTAGCAAAGTAGTGCTAAAAATTCTCCAAGCCAGGCTTTAGCAATACGTGAACCGTGAACTTCCAGATGTTCAAGCTGGATTTAGAAAAGGCAGAGGAACCAGAGATCAAATTGCCAACATCCGCTGGATTGAGAAAGCAAGAGTGTTCCAAAGAAACATCTATTTCTGCTTTATTGACTATGCCAAAGCCTTTGACTGTGTGGATCACAAAAAACTGTGGAAAATTCTGAAAGAGATGGGAATACCAGACCACCTGACCTGCCTCTTGAGAAATCTGTGTGCAGGTCAGGAATCAACAGTTAGAACTGGACATGGAACAACAGACAGGTTTCAAATAGGAAAAAGGAGGGAGTATGTCAAGGCTGTCTATTGTCACTGTGCTTATTTAACTTATATGCAGAGTGCATCATGAGAAACGGTGGGCTGGATGAAGCACAAACTGGAATCAAGATTGCCGGGAGAAATATCAATAACCTCAGATATGCAGATGATGCCACCCTTATGGCAGAAAGTGAAGAACTAAAGATCCTCCTGATGAAAGTGAAAGAGGACAGTGAAAAAGTTGACTTAAAGCTCAACATTCAGAAAACTAAGATCATGGCATCTGGTCCCATCATTTCATGGCAAATAAATGATGAAACAGTGGAAACAGTGACAGACTTTATTTTTGGGGAGTCCAAAATCACTGCAGATGGTGACTGCAGCCATGAAATTAAAAGATGCTTACTCTTTGGAAGGAAAGTTATAACCAACCTAGACAGCATATTTTAAAGCAGAGATATTACTTTGTCAACAAAGGTCCATCTCGTCATAGCTATGATTTTTCCAGTAGTCATATACAGATGTGATAGTTGGACTATAAAGAAAGCTGAGCACTGAAGAATTGATGCTTTTGAGCTGTGGTATTGGAGAAGACTCTTGAGAGTCCCTTGGACTGCAAGGAGATCCAACCAGTCCATCCTAAAGGAAATCAGCCTTGAATATTCATGGGAAGGACTGATGTTGAAGCTGAAACTCCAATACTTTGGCCACCTGATGTGAGGAGGTGACTTATTGGAAAAGATGCTGATACTGGGAAAGATTGAAGGCGGGAGGAAAAGGGGATGACAGAGGATGAGATGATTGGATGGCATCACCGACTCAATGGATGTGAGTTTGAGTGAACTCCGGGAGTTGGTGGTAGACAGGGAGGCCTGGTGTGCTGCGGTCCATGGAGTTGCAAAGAGTCAAACATGACTGAGCAACTGAACAGACTGACTCTATGGGTCTGGGCAAATGTATAATAACTTGCACCCATTTAAACAGTTTAACACAATGATTTCATGGTCCTGAACTCAGGATATTCATAACCCCTCCTTGGCAACCCATGGCAACCACTGACTATTTTAATCTCTTCTACATTTCTGACTATGTTCTCAAGTGGCTCTGTGGCAAAGAACCCACCTGCCAATGCAGGTGACCCGAGTGATGTGCATTCAATCCGTGGGTAAGGAAGTTCCCTGGAAAAAGAAATGACCACCCACTCCAGTGTTCTTTCCTGGGAAATCTCATGGACAGAGGTACTGGCAGGCTACAGTCCATTGGGTCCCAAAGACTCAGACACAACTGAGCACATAAGAACATTTACCTACACCAAAATGCCATGTTGTAAAAATCCTACTTTTTGTAGCATTTTCAGATGGGCTTCTTTCACCTAACAAAATGCATGGAATGATCGTCCATGTATTTTACACCTTGAAAGCTTAATATTAAAAAGTTTAATATCTACATCTGCGCTTCTAGTCCTGCTCATTAAATAGGTTCACCAATAACATTTTCTAGATTCCATATTAGTTCAGTTCAGTTCACTCAGTCGTGTCCAACTCTTTGCGATCCCATGAGTCGCAGTGCACCAGGCCTCCCTGTCCATCACCAGCTCCCGGAGTTCACTCAGACTCACGTCCATCGAGTCAGTGATGCCATCCAGCCATCTCATCCTCGGTCGTCCCCTTCTCCTCCTGCCCCCAATCCCTCCCAGTCAGCAGTGGACACAGGACTGGAAAAGGTCAGCTTTCATTCCAATCCCTAAGAAAGGCAATGCAAAAGAATGCTCAAACTACCACACAATTGAACTCATCTCACACACTAGCAAAGTAGTGCTAAAAATTCTCCAAGCCAGGCTTTAGCAATACGTGAACCGTGAACTTCCAGATGTTCAAGCTGGATTTAGAAAAGGCAGAGGAACCAGAGATCAAATTGCCAACATCCGCTGGATTGAGAAAGCAAGAGTGTTCCAAAGAAACATCTATTTCTGCTTTATTGACTATGCCAAAGCCTTTGACTGTGTGGATCACAAAAAACTGTGGAAAATTCTGAAAGAGATGGGAATACCAGACCACCTGACCTGCCTCTTGAGAAATCTGTGTGCAGGTCAGGAATCAACAGTTAGAACTGGACATGGAACAACAGACAGGTTTCAAATAGGAAAAAGGAGGGAGTATGTCAAGGCTGTCTATTGTCACTGTGCTTATTTAACTTATATGCAGAGTGCATCATGAGAAACGGTGGGCTGGATGAAGCACAAACTGGAATCAAGATTGCCGGGAGAAATATCAATAACCTCAGATATGCAGATGATGCCACCCTTATGGCAGAAAGTGAAGAACTAAAGATCCTCCTGATGAAAGTGAAAGAGGACAGTGAAAAAGTTGACTTAAAGCTCAACATTCAGAAAACTAAGATCATGGCATCTGGTCCCATCATTTCATGGCAAATAAATGATGAAACAGTGGAAACAGTGACAGACTTTATTTTTGGGGAGTCCAAAATCACTGCAGATGGTGACTGCAGCCATGAAATTAAAAGATGCTTACTCTTTGGAAGGAAAGTTATAACCAACCTAGACAGCATATTTTAAAGCAGAGATATTACTTTGTCAACAAAGGTCCATCTCGTCATAGCTATGATTTTTCCAGTAGTCATATACAGATGTGATAGTTGGACTATAAAGAAAGCTGAGCACTGAAGAATTGATGCTTTTGAGCTGTGGTATTGGAGAAGACTCTTGAGAGTCCCTTGGACTGCAAGGAGATCCAACCAGTCCATCCTAAAGGAAATCAGCCTTGAATATTCATGGGAAGGACTGATGTTGAAGCTGAAACTCCAATACTTTGGCCACCTGATGTGAGGAGGTGACTTATTGGAAAAGATGCTGATACTGGGAAAGATTGAAGGCGGGAGGAAAAGGGGATGACAGAGGATGAGATGATTGGATGGCATCACCGACTCAATGGATGTGAGTTTGAGTGAACTCCGGGAGTTGGTGGTAGACAGGGAGGCCTGGTGTGCTGCGGTCCATGGAGTTGCAAAGAGTCAAACATGACTGAGCAACTGAACAGACTGACTCTATGGGTCTGGGCAAATGTATAATAACTTGCACCCATTTAAACAGTTTAACACAATGATTTCATGGTCCTGAACTCAGGATATTCATAACCCCTCCTTGGCAACCCATGGCAACCACTGACTATTTTAATCTCTTCTACATTTCTGACTATGTTCTCAAGTGGCTCTGTGGCAAAGAACCCACCTGCCAATGCAGGTGACCCGAGTGATGTGCATTCAATCCGTGGGTAAGGAAGTTCCCTGGAAAAAGAAATGACCACCCACTCCAGTGTTCTTTCCTGGGAAATCTCATGGACAGAGGTACTGGCAGGCTACAGTCCATTGGGTCCCAAAGACTCAGACACAACTGAGCACATAAGAACATTTACCTACACCAAAATGCCATGTTGTAAAAATCCTACTTTTTGTAGCATTTTCAGATGGGCTTCTTTCACCTAACAAAATGCATGGAATGATCGTCCATGTATTTTACACCTTGAAAGCTTAATATTAAAAAGTTTAATATCTACATCTGCGCTTCTAGTCCTGCTCATTAAATAGGTTCACCAATAACATTTTCTAGATTCCATATTAGTTCAGTTCAGTTCACTCAGTCGTGTCCAACTCTTTGCGATCCCATGAGTCGCAGTGCACCAGGCCTCCCTGTCCATCACCAGCTCCCGGAGTTCACTCAGACTCACGTCCATCGAGTCAGTGATGCCATCCAGCCATCTCATCCTCGGTCGTCCCCTTCTCCTCCTGCCCCCAATCCCTCCCAGCATCAGAGTCTTTTCCAATGAGTCAATATGTATGTTAATACAATATTTTCACAAATACAGAGAATAGACCTATGGACACAGCGGGAGAATGAGAGGGGGACCGATTGAGAGAATAGCCTTGACATATACTCACCACAATGTGTGAAATAGGGAGCAAGAGGGAAGCTGCTGTATAACACAGAGAGCTCAGCTCGGTGCTCTGTGATGGCTAGAGGGGTGAGATGGAGATCGTGGGCAGGAGGTTCAAGAGAGAGTGGGTATACATATGCTTATGGCTGACTGATGAAGCTGTACAGCAGAATCTAACACAACATTGTAAAGCAGCTATATTCCAAAAATATATATATATATACATCTCAAAAGAAGAAAAAAAAGATGAATAACCCAGTGCTTAAGAATCCACCTGACGGTGCAAGGAACATGGACCTCATTGTTGGTCCAGGAATATTCCACATACTTTGGGGAGACTAACCCTGTGCGCCACAACTGCTGAGCCTGGGTGGGGCAACTTGATCATTTAGATGGGCAAGAGGCAAATGAAAGATGCTCAGCATCGCTAAATAAGAAATGTAAAACAGAACTACAATGATGTATCATCTCATGCCAGTCAGAATAAGAGCTAGCAAAAAGCCCACTGATACGGGGGTCCAGCCTCCGCAGGGTACAGGGATACCCTTGGGATGGGCAACGTCGGCGTAGTGGAGAAAGAAGTAGAGAAAAAAGTGGAGAGAGAAGTGAAGAAAGAAATGGACACTCAGACTCAGGCCTTGGATGCAGGCTCAGGAAAGAATGCCAGTTTTATTTTTGCAAGGTATCAGATTATATAGGTTAGGTTTGTGTATTAGGTCATGGAACAATAATCATTACAAATGAGGGATTAGTACATAACAGTGTGGTCAAAATGGTCAGTACGTTCTCACAGGGGAGGTTTCCATGAAAAATCACCGTCAAAAAGGTCAGTATGTTTTCACAGGGGATGTTTTCCAATGAAAAAATCACCATACATCATCTTCTTGCCTTTTGAGGCCTGACAAGAATTGTTATAACTCCTGAAGGCCCACAGGTGCCTCGCTTGCTGTTACCAAGTTTTCCACAATTCAATAACTGTAGAAAAGTTATGTTGCCAAAATTATTCATGCGATTCTTTAAACCTCAGTCTCCCTATTATGATTGGTGCTTATAGCTTTATCTATTGTCTAGCAGGTCTATTACCTCACTCACACACAAACACTGTGGCTCCTTCGAAGTAGGTCATGTGGCGGTCAATCTTATTTACAGTTTTCATACAATTTCCTACTCCTACTGATTCTGAACTTCTAACCTAGTTGAATTATTAACCTAAGAAATCATTGTTATATTTCTAAAACTAGTGCACTCCCAGGTACACCATGGGCAGGGGATGGAGGAATAGCAGTCTGGCACTGAAATTTACCCTTACTACCGATTTCGCAGCTGGAGTTCTTTAAAAAGTGCAAATCTAGGGTCGGGGCTTCCTACGAGGTATGTGATGTTTCTTGTCTCTCCAAGGATGTGTTTTGTGATTACATGGGTGAACATTGCTTGGAAAATACCATACATTGGGTCTTTGGAGGCCACAGGCTGTACACTCATTCTCAGAAAGGACAGTAAAATGAAACAGAAAAATAAACAAACTAAAAGCTGGCACGCAGAGGGCAGAGTCGGGGTTTTTCCGGAAATTCCCCTGGTTCTCATTCCTCCTTGGGATTGTGAACCTTCACCCAGATCCTTGTCATGGGTGGGGAGCCTTCACCCAGATCCTTGTCATGGGCGGGGTGCCGGATTGGAGTAGATGTTGTCGCCCCCGACACACTGATATCATAAACGCTAAGAGGCCTGGAGACCAGGGAACTCTTACCTGGCTGGAAAGAATAGAAACTGGTGCAGTCGCTTGGGAGGACAACGTGGAAGTTCCTTAAAAGATGCAACCTCCTGACATTTAAGGAAATGAATTCTAAGAACAGTAGACAAAATAGATTAACTGACACATGTCAGATTTTCAGTGTTTAGAAAACCATCTGCAATTCTGAAATGACCAGTTGTGATCTAGCATTTCTAATTTAAGTATGTATACTAATATACATACACTCACATGTTCCTTTTCAGTTTCTCACTGCTAGCATTTATACCTTCAGATATTTATTGTTATTGTATTCAATAAATAAATAAATGTTATATTAATTATAGAACAGATATACTTTCAAATATTTATATATTGCATTCAGTGTATGTCAAAGCCATGAGAAAACAGTTCCTTTAAGCCTTACAAAAACTTATGCTAAGAATTAAACAGGGTAAGACTCTATAAATCTTAGTTCAGAATTTTACCATCATGGCTTTTAATTATTCTTCTTGTGACAAATGTTAAATTTACATTTGCTTAAATGAGCCTATGAAAAGTCTTACTTAGCTCAATAGAAGAACAAAGGCCAACTGAAGCAGGTGAGTTTATGACTCTAGGTCCTGAGAGAATTCTCAGCAAACTCTGACTGAGGTCAAGGATAGAACTGAACAGAGAAAGAGGCAGTAATTGGGGTTCAGGTTTTTATAAGAGAACCTGGGTGAAATGCTGTGGGCTCCCCAGGCTGAGTGTGGATTGGTCCATTCAGACCAAAAGGACTAGGATTCTGGTGAGTGCTGTAAGGGTGTCATTGAAGGGGAGCCTGTGAATAGGCCCTGGGGTTCAGCAAGATTGCTGGTCTCAAGGAAGGGGGTTATCTAGTGGAGGTGCTCACAGGACAGGCTGGTGTGAGTTCAAGGACCCGCAGGCTGCCTGCTGCCTAGACAGACGCTGAGGCAGCAAGAGCAGGGACGCTCTCAGCAGTACCCTGTATGGTCCTTCTTATTAGAACCATCACAGTGTCCCTGCAGTTACAGAGAGGGGGAAAAGCACAATGGAGAAATGATGGGAAAGACACGATCAAATGATTCGAAACTTAAGGGCTGTAAGGAAACTAATTGTTACAGCTGTCACCCTTCTATGCTACCAAAGAGTTTCTTGTTAGGTTTTCTTTCCTGCAACCTTAAATTGGTAGGCTAACAATTCATTCACTACACAAGAAGCCATTCAGTTATATTGATTAATATGTATGATTATCACATACAGAATAAAATCTTTTATACTCCACTATGAAACTTTGATTAAAATACAAATTATAAGCATAAACAATGATATTCATTGCTCTGATACAATGATCTGAGATCTGTGATTTCTGTTATAAAATGGAAGCTAATCATTTAAGAAACAAGACATGTACTAATTACATGACTTTTCTGGGAAGAGTTTTCTGTACATTTCTAGGGTAGCAGAGGTGTTTTTAATTGAAACGTCAACTGATATTCATGACTTCTGTTGATACTATAAAATACATCACGATTTTAGTGAACTATCATTGTATTGTACTTTAAAAGCAAGTGACGTAACTATTGAAAATGTACGTCTTACTTTAATATGTGGAATTACTCCCTGAACATTTACATCATGGTGACTTATAGGGATGTGCGACATGAATGACAAACACCCACCATTTAGATGTTCACTGTACATGTTACATTGTTGTGTTCTTAATCTTATAATGGAGAAAAATATAAATGTTTTCTTCCTAGATAGAGGGGCTTCTCTCATCTTTGAGGTAGCAACCATCAAAAACATAACTGCATGCACCCTAGAAATGAAGCGTAGCATGGAGCAATTTGAGAATTGAATTACATCCATTTTGGTTTTCATATAATCACAAATCATGTCAGTGTAAACAAACATGCATATCTAGTAACTGTACATTGCTAAACATCAACTCTTCATCTTGTGATCCATACTAACATATCAATTTTCCATCCATTTTAACTATGAATGACTATCTACAATATTTCTCCCTAAGAGGAACTTCAGAAAACAGGATTTATGAAATGCTTTCTAGTATGTATTTCCTGATATTTAGATTTGATTTTTTATAAATACTTTTCTATATTTTCTTTACATCATTCCATATCTTTCTTTAAAAAGTCTTGGGTTTCCTGAACTGTATGTTTAGGACAAACCTCTTCCATCACTTATTTCATTATTAGGATTTCCCTCCAGGACATGCTCTCTGATGTCCAGTGAGGTGAGAGCTCTGATTAAAGCTTTTGCAGGTTTCCTTACGTTTATGAGATTTCCTCCAGTATGAATTATCTGATGGTAAGTAAGACCAATGTGCTGCGTAAAGTCTTTGTCAATAATCCTTACATTTATAAGGCTTCTCTTCAGTATGAATTTGCTCGTGTTTAGTAAGTGTTGAATAGTGACTGAAAAAACGAAAACTTAAAGCAGAATGGAGTTTTCTTAGAAACGTAGATTCATGAAGTTTTGGGAAAACGGGCTCAATTTAAAGTAGACCAAAATTTAAAATCTGCCCTTTCTGAATTCTTAGTAAATAATAATAAGTTAAAAATATCAATATTGATCTAACATTTCTAAATTCTTCAAAGGCCAGTGTACAAATATGTATACAGACACACTCTTCATTCTTAGCTTTCTCGGTGCTAATGTAAACCTTCATATATTTATTATATATTTCATTCAATGTGTGCCAAAGCCATGGGAAGAAACTTCTTTAAGCATAGACGAGAAACATGTGCTAAGAAATATATAGTGTAAGATTTTATGATTATTTGTTCACAATATTAACAATGTGACTTTTAATTATAGTTCTTGTGAGCTTTCAAAATTTTCACTTGTTAAAATGGGACTGTGGTAGTCTGTGGAATGTCTCAGTTCAACAAAACTTTACACCAGGTATGAGAAGATGAGTTTATGACTCTAGGTCCTGAGAGAATTCACAGCAAGCCAAGAGGGCCCCAAGAGAGGTTAGAACCAAGGGAGGTTGGTATCAAGGCTAAAACCAGGAAGAGAGATCTCCGGTATTCGGGGTTCAGGTCTTTAGAAGTGATCCTGGGTGAAGTGCTCTGGGCTCCCCAGGCTGAGAGTGGATTGGTCAGTTCAGACCAAGATGAGCAGGATTCTGGTGAGCTCTCTGAGGTTGTCATTGAAGAGGTGGGGCTGTGAAGTAGAACCTGAGGTTCCGTAAAACTGCTGGTCTCAAGGAAGGTGGTCCTCTAGTGCAGGTGCTCACAGGACTGGCTGGTGCAAGTTCAAGGACCTGGAGGCTGCCTGCTCCTCAGACAGATGCTGAGGCAGCAACAGCACGGAGCAGTTCAGATAAACTCTCAACAGTACTCTGTATGGTCCTTATTAGAACCATCACAATGTCCCTGTAGTTACAGACAGGAGGAAAAGGTACAATAGAGAAATGATGACAAGTATAGGAAATTATTTGAGGTTTAAGACCAGTAAGTAAGCTAATTTCTACAGATGCCATCCCAATGTGGTACCAAATGGTTTTATTATTCCAATCTTTTCCCTGAAACCTTACATTTGTTGGAAACGTTAATGTTGGTGGTGGATTAACATTTCATTCATTACACATCAACCTAAACACTTAAACAACAATGACTTTTATTACTATATTAATTTCACACATAATCAACATAAAACCTTTTACAATCCACTATATGATCCTTGGGCTTATCCAGACAGGCCCACTATGGTAATGGATGGGGAAGAAAGTGGACCAGGGGCTTGAGTGCACTTAGAGAAAGTTGCCCCAGTGTCCAAAAGGAAATCAATGGATTGGACTCCCACAATTATTATTAATAACCTGGGTTCCTTAGGTGTAATTAGGATGGGAGCTTGTGTGGGAATCCCGGGACACCTTCAGTCCCGATTGCCTTGAGAGCCCGACCCCTGGGTGCTATGTCTTATAGGGCAGTATCTCCTGCAGTGTGGTCCTTTGCAGACATGGATATGGACATGGAGCCAGGGGTGGCTTAGACAACTGAGGGTAATCCCGCTTGAGATGTCCCTCCTTTGCACAATAATAACATGTCTATCCCTTTTCAGTTGGGTTCCTCTGGCCATTGTTTCTCTGGCTGTTTCAGAGCGGATCTAACAGCCATTTTGGGGACTTCATTCTTTGGCCTGGTTCTTTTTTGCCTCTTATTTTCCTCCTTGTATTCTCTGTTGTAATATACTGTCTGAGCCAGCTGTAACAGTTTTTCTAAAGACTGATTTGATCCAAATGACTGTTTTCATAATGTAGGCAGATATCTGGAGCTGACTGAGTGAGAAATTCCTTTAAGATTACTCCTCCTTCTGCACTTTCATGATGAACAAATATCAGTAAACTTGCAGAGACCCTCCTGTAGTCTATCTAGGACTTTACCGGGTGTTTCCTTCATTCTTGTTCTATGTGAGCCAACTTAGCATAGTTGGAAGGCTTAGCGAGCCCTAGCTTAAGTCCTTCAAGAATATATCTGACAAAGTGGCTCTGTTATGGGAACTTCTTGAGTCTCAGTAAGGGGGAGGGCTATTTCATGTTCCTTCTTTCCCCTTGCCTTCAAGCCATTCATCTCCAAAAGTAGTAGCTTCCCCCCAAACTCAAGCTCTCAAGTCAGGCATCATCATCTGCCCCAAGACATACTTTACATCTCTCCAATAAGCTCATAAAATAAAGTTAGTCCCATAAAGGCTTCTATGTACTTTTTGGGTCCTCTAAATAGTCTTGACCACAATTGGGACTGTTTGAATTTCTACCAAGAGTGAGGTAACCTCTTCTGGAAGGGTGCCCTGATTTAGTTGGGACCCTGTTTAGTTGGGACCCTGGATACAGGGGCAAAGTAAGAGGACAGGAGGGATCTGAAGGTTTCACACCCAAATCTGTACCCTTAGGAAATACATCTGGCATGTCTTGAAGAGAGATAAAGAGCAACACATATATCACTTCTACCCATTTCCCTTGTTTGCTACAGAACCATTCCAGTTGTAAAACAGTATCATAAGAGACTTCAACTGGCCAGCATTCCGCAACTTCAAAAGGATTACCATGACTATTCAGTATCATAGAAGATCAGGCGTGTCTTTTTAAAACTCTGGGTATAAAACCTGTTCCAGTATTTTAAATATATATAAAAGTTTGATTCTGGAGCTGTTAGCTTCCATCTGTGAGAAAGAAAAAAGACGCATCCACAGCTGTGGCTTTTTTCCATCAGAAGCATCCCTACCTGCTCTAGATGAGGGTGGAGACTGACTTTCCACTGAAGCTTTCCTTCTCTGGTTGGACTTAGTCTGTCCCTTACGACACAGGTGCCTTATCTTCCTTTCTGGTTCGGCCACTACGGTGGGGTGAATACGCACCAAGTGTAGACCTGATGGCATCCCAGATTAATGTCCATCATTAATTAACGTCCATCATTAAGATCTTTGTCTGATTTCTGCTCTTTCTGTCATGCCACCGAGAGTGCAACAGGGTAGCTTTCCCGAATGCTTCCCAAGCTAGGACTATTAGGGGAAGTATCTGTCTTCTGGGTACTTGTGCATATTCCTGAGTACAATCCTGAGTGCAGTAAAGGGGTGAGTCATAAAGGGATGAACAACAACCAAGACGTCCCTTCTGAGTGTAGCAAAAGTGGGGAAGGGCCGCCCAGCAAGGGAAAAGTGATTTTAGTCCTTCACCTATTAGCGCCAATCCTTCCAGTTCATTCTCACAGATTTCACAGAAAGAATATCTAAGGAGCTGAGACAGAAGCCACCAGAGGGCCTCCTCTGACCCACTCACAGCTCTACCAGAGGAAGAGGCCTGCTGCACTTCCAGTTTGGTATTCTCGAGTTATATCCGTAGAAACCTTGTGCTCGCTAGCAGCACTCCCATCCATATAGTCTGAGGCACAGCTATGATGAGGACTCACTTTTAGGACTCTGGGTCCATATTCAGCAGGTGGATAGATCTTTTGTGTTCTCCTTTGTCTCTTGCTTCTCTTCTTTTTTCAGCTATTTGTAAGGCCTCCTCAGACAACCATTTTTGCTTTTCTTTTTCTTGGGGATGGAACCATGATGGTGTGATCACTCACCTAGAGCCAGTCGTCCTGGAGTGTGAAGTCAAGTGGGCCTTAGGAACCTTCACTACCAACAAAGCTAGTGGAGGTGATGGAATTCCAGCTGAGCTATTTCAAATCCTAAAAGGTGATGCTGTGAAATTCCTGCACTCAATATGCCACCAAACTTGAAAAAACTCAGCAGGGTCCACAGGACTGGACAAGGTCAGTGTTCATTCCAATCCCAAAGAAGGGCGACAACAAAGAATGTGCTAACTATCACGCAATTGCAGCCACCTCACAGGCTGGGAAGGTCATGCTCAAATTCCTTCAAGCTAGGCTTCAAAGAATCAAGAACTTCCAGATTTACAAACGGAATTTAGAAAAGGCAGAGGAACAAGAGATCGAATTTTCAACATCCGTTGGATCATAGAAAAAGCTAGAGAATTCCAGAAAAACATCTACTTCTGCTTCATTAACTATGTTGAAGCCTTTGACTATGTAGATCACAACCAACTATGGAAAATTCTTCAAGAGATGGGAATACCAGACCATCTGGCATTTCTTCTTAGTTTTTTCACTGCTAAAGTATACATTCATTTATTTATATAAATAGCATTAAATGTATGTCAAAGCCATGAAAAAAATGGTTCTTTTAAAAAATTTATTTTTTAATTGGAGGAAAATTGCTTTACAATGTTGTGTTGGTTTCTGGCATACAAGGATGTGAATCAGCCATAATTATAAACATAATTCCCTCCCTTGAACAAAGAGTTCTTTAAGCCTAGACAAGAAACATGTGCTAAGAAATATATAAGGTAATATTTTATAAACATTAGTTCAGAGTTTTACAAGCACGGCTTTTAATTATAGGTGTTTTGACTGTTAAATTTACATTTGCTTAAATAAGCCTATACAAGTCACTGAAAAGTCACAGTTAAACAGCAGAACACAAGGAAATGGAAATAGGTCAATTTATTACAAGGACCTGAAACAATTAACAAAAAGGGCACCCAGAGGGAGGTCAAGGCTAGAACCAGGCAGAGAAAGCTGCAGTACTTGGGGTTCAGGCCTTTGTGAGTGACCCTGGCTGAAGTGCTGTGTGTTCCCCAGGTTGAGTGTGGATTGCTCAGTTCAAACCAAGACCTGCAGGGTTCTGGTGAGCTCTGTAAGCATTTCATTTAAGGGGGCCTGTTAAGTGGAACCTGGGGTTTGGCAAAACAGCTGATCACAAGGAAGGTGGTCATCTAGTGCAGATGTTCAGAGGACTGGCTGGTATGAGTTTAACACTTGCAGGCTGCAGCATCTGCTCACACAGATGCTGAGGCAGTAACGGCAAGGAGCAGTTCAGGTAAGCTCTCAACAATACTCTGCATGATCCTTCTTATTAGAACTCTCACAATGTCCAAGTAGTTACAAAATGGGAGAGGTGGTACAACATAGATATGGTGGAAAATATATGAAAGTATTAAAGGTTTAAAGCCAGTAAGGAACTAATTTCTACAGATACCAGCTCTCTATGTTACCCGATAGTTTGTTATAATCTCTTCTCTATAACTTTAAATAAGGTGGGAGAGGTTAATGTTGGTGGTGGGTTAACATTTCATTGATTACAAGCAATCAAAATACTAAACACCATTCATTTTTATTCACTGTGTTCTTAGTTGCTCAGTTGTGTCAGAGTCTTTGTGACCCCATGGACTGTACCCTGCCAGGCTCCTCTGTCTATGGGGATTCTCCAGGCAAAAATACTGGAGTAGGTTGCCATTTCCTTCTCCAGGGGATCTTCCCAACCCAGGAATCGAACCCAGGTTTCATGCATTGCAGATGTATTCTTTACTGTCTGAACCACCATGGAAACCCATACATGTATTAATTTCATACATATTTGACATTTTACAATTTCACACATTATAACCTTTTACAATCCACTGTGTGATCCTTAATTAAAATACAGACTACAAGCATAGAGATTTATTTTTCTGATATAATAGTATGAAAATTGTGGTTTCTATGGTTTACACAACAGAGGTTAGCAAACACTTAAGAAATATGGCCATACACTAATTACATGTTATTTCTAGGAAGCATTTCCCATACATTTCTAGGTTACCACAGAAGATGTATTTCAACATTGTTAACTAATATTCATGACTTGTGTTGATGTTATGATGATATAACAGTATTTTAGTGAACTGTCATTGTGTCATCTTCAGAAATTAAGTGATATAACTATTGAAAATTTAGAACCAACCTCTGTTGCACTTTAATACATGCAAAGAGTCCATGACCACTTACATCATGGTGACCCCTAGGGATATTTGACATCAAAGACAAACACCTGCATTTAGATGTTCATTGTCCATTTTACATTCCGGTTCCATTTTGTAATGGAGAATAGATAGAAATGGTTGCAACACAATATAGAAGGGCTTCTCTTATCTCTAAAGTACAAACCATAAAAAAAAAAAATCTACTTTTGTATACACACTAAGAATGAAGCACAATATGGATTTCATAGTTGAATTACATTCATTCTCAAATAATCTCAAATCATGTCATTATAAACAGGATACATTGCTGATAATTGTAACTTTCTAACCATCAGCCCTTCATCTTGTGACCTGTACTAACATATTCACTTTCTATGTGTTTTGAATATGCATTACTCTCCATAATAATTCTCCTTCAGAGGAACTTCAGAAAACAGGATTGATGACCTCGTTACTAGTTTTCAGTCTCTGATATGTATTTAGATTTGTGTTTTGATGAGATACATTTGTACATATTTGTTACATTGTTTCCATATGTTTCTTGTGTAAACTCTCATGCTTTCTGATGTATGTTTAGAACAAACCTCTTCCATCACTTGTTTCATTACTAGGGCTTCTCTCCAGTGTGTGCTCTCAGGTGCTGGGTGAGATCACTGCTCTGACTAAAGGCTTTGCCACATTGCTTACATTTGTAAGGTTTCTCTCCAGTATGAATTTGCTGATGTTTAGAAAAATTTGAGCTCTGACTAAGGGCTTGCCACATTCTTTGCATTTGCATGGTTTCTCCCCAGTATGAATTCTCTGATGTTGGGAAAGACCTGAGCTATAGGTAAAGGCTTTGCCACATTTTGTACATTTCTAAGGTTTCTCCCAAGTATGAATTCGCTGATGTTCAGTAAGATTTGAGCAACGGCTAAAGGCTTTGCCACATTCCATACATTTGTAAGGTATATCTCCACTATGAATTCACTGATGTTGAGAAAAACTTGACATCTGGTGAACGGCTTTGACACAATCTTTACATTTATAAGTTTTCTCTCCAGTATAAATTCGTTGATGTTAAGTAAGATTTGAATTCTGATAAAAGGCTTTGCCACACTTTGTACATTTATAAGGTTTCTCCCCAGTATGAATTTGCTGATGCCAACCAATTAAGATTTGAGCAATAGATAAACACGTTGCCACATTCCTTACATTTATAAGTTTGTAAGATTTCTGGCCAGTATGGATTCACTGACGGTGACTAAGATGTGAACTGTGGCTAAAGGCTTTGCCAAATTGTACATTTGAAAGGTTTCCGATCTGTATGAATCATCCAATCACTACTTAGATTGGATGAGTGAGTAAAGACTTTTATACATTTCTTACACTTGTTTTCTTTTTGTGGATTCTGAATAGTCTGCTGTTGAATAAGTTCTGAAGACTGATTAGAAACTTTACCATATTCACTACAATTATAAGTCTTCTCTCCAATATGAGTATCTTCATAGAAAGATCTGATATTTGATAAATGGAATATCATAGTTACTCAGAACTGTGCAGTTTCATTAGGACTCTCAAGAAATGAAACAGCAACCAGTTCATGCAGGCTGTCATAAGCCAAGAAGAGCATTTTCGTTCTCACTGTGAAAGAGAAAGGTAATCACCAGACAAGATTTCATCATGATTTATTAGAAAGAAGGCAGCAGGTGATAACCGTCTATGACAGAAACAGAAATAAATCCAGACTTCTCCAAAATCGTTTCCAATGAAGCAGATCTTCCGAAAACACATAACAAAGAATGACTTCCTCACTGATGCTCGGATCTCTCACCTGGGTCATCGGCTCCATCCATTCACACGTACCTGGGTACATGGCCATTGTCTCCATTCTCCTTATACTCCTGGGATCCTTCATTTGCTCCAGAAAAGTGACCACCTTAGAGATCACAAGACCTGTTCATCAGAGAATGGAATATTTGTTTTGCTAGAGATTCACTTTCCAATCTAATATGTATCCAGGTGAGAAGAGAATGCATGGTAGGATATTAAGACAGCCTAGAAAAAGATCTCCCCAAATACTTTATCGAAAGCACCTATACAACACTAACTTATACATAAAAACCAGATCCTGACATTCTGGTCACATACTACAATGCAAAAGTAAGTAGTGGAAATTTGATTTGAAGAGGAGGGTGACACCATTTTATATCACAGAACTTATAGAATTAGCACTAACCTAGAAGTAGGCAAAAAAGATCTTCATGACCCAGATAATCATGATGTGATCACTAATCTAGAGCCAGACATCTTGGAATGTGAAGTCAAATGGGCCTTAGAAAGCATCACTACAAACAAAGCTAGTGGAGGTGATGGCATTCCAGTGGAGCTGTTTCAAATACTGAAAAATGATGCTGTGAAAGTGCTGCACTCAATATGCCAGCAAATGTGGAAAACGCAGCAGTGGCCGCAGGACTGGAAAAGGTCAGTTTTCATTCCAATTCCAAAGAAAGGCCATGTCAAAGAATGCTCAAACTACCGCACAATTGCACTCATTTCACATGCTAGTAAAGTAATGCTCAAAATTCTCCAAGCCAGGCTTCAGCAATACGTGAACCGTGAACTCCCTGATGTTCAAGCTGGTTTTAGAAAAGGCAGAGGAACCAGAGATCAAATTGCCAACATCTGCTGGATCATGGAAAAAGCAAGAGAGTTGCAGAAAAACATCTATTTCTGCTTTATTGACTATGCCAAAGCCTTTGACTGTGTGGATCACAAGAAACTGTGGAAAATTCTGAAAGAGATGAGAATACCAGACCACTTGACCTGCCTCTTGAGAAATCTGTATGCAGGTCAGGAAGCAACAGTTAGAACTGGACATGGAACAACAGACTGGTTCCAAATAGGAAAAGGAGTANTCACAATAAACTATGGAAAATTCTGAAAGAGATGGGAATACCAGAGCACCTGACCTGCTTCTTGAGAAACCTGTATGCAGTTAAGGAAGCAACAGTTAGAACTGGATGGAACAGCAGACTGATTCCAAATAGGAAAAGGAGTTCGTCAAGGCTGTATATTGCCACCCTGCTTATTTAGCTTATATGCAGAGTACATCATGAGAAACGCTGGACTGGAAGAAACACAAGTTGGAATAAAGATTGCCAGGAGAAATACCAATAACCTCAGATATGCAGATGACACCACCCTTATGGAAGAAAGTGAAGAGGAGCTAAAAAGCCTCTTGATGAAAGTGAAAGAGGAGAGTGAAAAAGTTGGCTTAAAGTTCAACACTCAGAAAACGAAGATCATGGCATCTGGTCCCATCACTTCCTGGGAAATAGATGGGGAAACAGTGGAAACAGTGTCAGAGTTTATTTTTTTGGGCTCCAAAATCACTGCAGATGGTGACTGCAACCATGAAATTAGAAAATGCTTACTCCTTGGAAGAAAAGTTATGACCAACCTAGATAGTATATTCAAAAGCAGAGACATTACTTTGCCAACAAAGGCCTGTCTAGTCAAGGCTACGGTTTTTCCTGTGGTCATGTTTGGATGCGAGAGTTGGACTGTGAAGAAAGCTGAGCACCAAAGAATTGATGCTTTTTAACTGTGGTGTTGGAGAAGACTCTTAGAGGCCTTTGGACTGCAAGGAGATCCAGCCAGTCCATTCTGAAGGAGATCAGCCCTGGGTTTTCTTCAAAGGAATGATGCTAGAGCTGAAACTCCAGTACTTTGGCCACCTCATGCAAAGAGTTGACTCTGGCAAAAACTCTGATGTGGGGAGGGATTGGGGGCAGGAGAAGGGGGATGACAGAGGATGAGATGGCTGGATGGCATCACCGACTTGATGGGCCTGAGTTTCGGTGAACTCCAGGAGATGGTGATAGACAGGAAAGCCTGGCATGCTGCGATTCATGGGGTCACAAACAGTCGGACATGACTGAGTGACTGAACTGAACTGAGTGACTAACACTTTCACTTCTGGTTCTTTGTCCTGGATCTCTGACATTCTGGACTAATTCTGTTCTCAGTTGTCACCAAATGTAATACATATATAGTAAATAATCTCTTTGCTGTCTTAGTTGAAGAAAAAAAAAGTGATGACATATAGGACAAAGTTTGGGGAAGCTGATAAGAAACAGGGTAAACTTAATAAGTAGTAATTAAATAAGAAATAAATCTTTAAAAATATGGATGGAACTCTATTCAGTAGTCTGTGGAGATCTAACTGGGAAAGAAACCTGAAAAAAAGGAGGAGATATATATATATGTATATGTATGAAAGTGAAAATGAAGTCGCTCAGTCGTGTCCGACTCTTTGCGACCCTGTGGACTGTAGCCCACCAGGCTCCTCCGTCCATGGGATTCTCCAGGCAAGAATACTGGAGTGGGTTGCCATTTCCTTCTCCATGGGATCTTCCCAACCCAGGGATCGAACCCAGGTCTCCTGCATTGCAGGCAGACGTTTTAACCTCTGAGCCACCAGGTGAACCATATGGTCTTATTGGGGTATAGCTGTTCTACAATGTTGTGCTGCTGTTATATATATATATATAACCCTAACCCTAACCCTATATATAGCAGCACAACATTGTAGAAAAGCTATACCCCAATAAGACCATTTTAAAAATATTTCTTTATATAATCTACAAATCATAATTGTTTGCAACAACCATTAAAAATATGGTGGAAAATGTCTAAGTTCTTATACCAATTTATTTGAAAATTCTTTCAGTTAATTGAATATATTAAATTATTTTAGCATTGAGGAATTGTGGCAAATACACTTAACATATTTAACATGAGTTCATATAAAGAAAAGAGAGACTTTGAAGTAAGCCTGAGATTTGCATTCTTTCATTTTAGGGAGGTTTTGCTTCATGCAGTGAAATTATTTGAGTTTAAATTTTATAAGGTCATATTTGTAGCTTTCAATGTTTTAGAAATTATAAGTCAGAAACAAAATCTATCCCCAATATTCCTAGAATTTTGGCAGTGTGTCAACAACTCTACTCACACACTTTTGTCTCAAAGAGTAGAAACAAACTTTCAAAGGAGTGTCATAGAGTTATTCAGAAATGTGCAGAGTTTTCCTATGACCCCTAAGAAATCAAACAGCTGTCAGTTTATGCAGGTTGTCACAGACCAAGAAAAGAAGTTCAGTTCTCACTGTAAATGAGAAAACTAATCACTGGAGATGAATTTAGGAATGATTCAACAAACAGAATGAGGAAGGCAATATCTGTCTATTACAGCAACAGAAATAAATCCAGAATTCTCCAAATCATTTCCACTGAAGCAGATCTCCCCAAACCACATGACAAAGGAACATTTCCTCACTGATCCTTGGACCTCTCACCTGAGTCATCGGCCCCATGTATTCACATGTCCCTGTGTATATGGCTGTTGCCTCAACTCTCCTTATATTCCTGGGATCCTTCATTTGCTCCAGAAAGGTGACCAGGTCTGGCTTAGAGACTACAAAACCTGTTTATCAGAAAAAGAAATTTTTTTTTCCTAGAAGATTCATCAGTTTCCAATATAATACATATTGGTGAGAAGAGAAGATGTGCTTAATACAGCCTAGAGAATGATTTCCTCAAATACTTTACTGAAAGCACCTTTACAATACTAACAAATGCATAAAGAACAGATCCTGAGATTCTGGCCAAGTACTACTAAGGCAAAAGTAAGCAGTGGACATGTGATTTGAAAAGGAGGGTACCACTATTAACACTATGAAACTTATACAATTACCACTAAGCTAGAATGAAGGAGGCAGACTACATCAAGGAAGCAAAAGGTTACATCATATTGAATCATCATAAAGCCTTTTTTATAAACTCTTAAATTCCCATTTTCCCCTAGAAATCAGGGATCTGAAACTATTGTGGGAAGGAGAAGATTTCAGAAGACATTTTAGAAATGACGGAACCAAAACCCAGATAAGGGATTTTGGAAGACAGTTATCCTCACCCAAGGAGTCCAGGTTCCTGTAGTTCTGTAATATCACGTCCCTGTACAATTCACGCTGATCAAGGTCCAAGTATTCCCACTCCTCTTGGGTGAAGTCTATGGCCACATCCTGGAACACCAGCAGTCCCTGAAATACACAGTACAGATGCCATGTGGCTGTGGGAAGACTTCCTAATGTGACCCAAGATGAAAACATCAAGTTTGGAGCACTGGTTTTGATCTAGGAGAGTGGCTGGTATAACACAATAATGTAATTTTTACACAGTAATATTTTCTACTGTATTTCCAACCCCAAGAAAAGAGAATGAGATATGATCCACAAAACATTTCAGAAACTATTCTGATCTGGAAGAGAAATCATAAAATAATTAGATCAACATTGGAAGATTTATTTTTGAGTGTTGCACTCATGTGACCCAGGACAAATTGTTTATCAAAGAAACAAGATAATGATTTCACCAAATACTTTACTCAAAGCACCTTTACTGAAAGAAATATTTTTAAAAAGCAGATTCTGATCCAAGAGTTCTGGGGGAGGGGAGCAGCAATGTGCCAGATTTTAACAAGCTTATTTTCACTAGTTATGTTGAAAATTTTGCTCCATGAATGACCATTTTGAACAGCAATGAAGTAGAATAGTAAGATAAGAATCCATACTTAACTTTGAACTTTAAGTGTTTTACAGATTTTACAGGTCTAATAGGATGGTAGCCTGAACAGCAACAATTTAGTATATATCATATATCCTTCTAACATCTTTTACAGAGTCTTGAAGGTACAATAAAAGTCATTTAAAATCAATAATATTGCTGTTCCAGCTTTCTGCAATATTTAACAGACATCTGTTAAATGGCAGAGCTTAAATCTACTTCAGTGTATGTACTCTAGACTTTACCTAATAAAACACAGACAAAAACACAAGGGCAACTCTAATAAAAATTTATAGAAGCTTCTCTAATTGTGAAGAATGTAAAAAACAGGAAAAATAATTGATCAAATCATGTTAACATGTTCATGCATACAGACATACTCTAAAATGTGACTATTACTTATAAAGAGTAAGAGAGAAGACTTTTTATGTCAATAAAATCAGGATAATTTTTAACGGGTTAACAATATACCTATCTATGGGGATTATATTCTTTTTATTTTTGTAAATACACGAGAGTACAGATATATACAATGATATAAAATAAAACAGAGCTCTGGTTCTGAATTTTTTAATTTACTGAAAATCTGTATCATTTGCACAGTTTTATTTTAAAATTTAACATAGTTGAACATAGATTAGCACTAATATGATTCATGTAAACATTTTGGAAAATACAGAAATAGGATGAAACTATGTCTGTGATGTGAGCGTGGAGTGTACTGGAAACGATCAGACCTGGACTTGAGTGATGAAAACCCCCGCTCCCAAAACCCAGCATCTCTGCTAAACACAAGAGTGTTCATCTTCCAAAGCAAAGAGAAACTAAGAGCACATGGATTTTCTCCATTAACTGTGGTAGTTTAGGCACATTCCTCACTTCTTTGTTCTAAGGCCCTTGTTAAAGCCTGTCAAGAGCATTTACCAGCAACTGAACAACAACATGGAGAAGGCAATGGCACCCCACTCCAGTACTCTTGCCTGGAAAAATCCCATGAGCGGAGGAGCCTGGCAGGCTGCAGTCCATGGGGTCGCTAAGAGTCGGACACGACTGAGCGACTAAACTGAACTGAACTAGGATCCCAATACCAAATCACATCCTAGTGGGAATCTCGGATACCAGTGCCTCCCCATGTTGATCTCTCACAAAGGGAATATATACTCAACATTGAACGTCACTAATTCATGCTGAGAATTCATCATGCTCTATAGAAAGCCAAAACACAAACAACGGAGAGCAAGCTCTGGTACCTAAGGGAGAAGCAGTCTAAACACCCCGTCTTCACTATTATAAGAAAAGGAAAAAATAAGAAGGTGATAACAAACTGCCCAAGCAGAAAAATTAGAAGCAGAGAATAAAAGTTTGCAGGTTCTCAGTCCAGGCGTTGCTGGAGGAAAAGCAGACCACAGTCCCAGACCCAGGACGGGACATTTACCTGTGAAGCTGCCATTTCGTCTTCTTCCTCCTGCTCTGCCTCTTCTCTGGGGAGGTTTTTGCCAAAATCTTGGCTCTCTGTGCACCAATGCCAAACAGTAATACAGAGACAGAGTTATGGAGGAGAGATAAAGTAGCTGTGTTACTTTGCCAGGCAAAGGGGGAACACAGAAGGCTAGTGGTTTAAGAACTGAAGCCCCCTCCCTGGTGAGTAGGAGAGGCAGGAGTAGGTGATGAGGATCAAGGCAGTAATAGTCTTGTATTCATTCTTGGCAAATTTTCAAAAGGGTGGGGTTGCTGACTAGATTAGGGTGTGTGAAGAGTCTTAGGTGATCTGGTCTTCAGATCATGACAAGCCTCTGCACCTTTCATCTTGCCTCAGGTAGTTTCATTCAGTTCAGTTCAGTTCAGTTGCTCAGTCTTGTCTGACTCTTTCCGACCCCATGAATCACAGCACACCAGGCCTCCCTGTCCATCACCAACTCCCAGAGTTCACTCACAATCATGTCCATCCAGTCAGTGATTCCATCCAGCCATCTCATCCTCTGTCATCCCCTTCTCCTCCTGCCCTCAATCCCTCCCAGCATCAGAGTCTTTTCCAATGAGTCAACTCTTCCCATGAGGTGGCCAAAGTACTGGAGTTTCAGCTTTAGCATCATTCCCTCCAAAGAAATCCCAGGGCTGATCTTCAGAATGGACTGGTTGGATCTCCTTGCAGTCCAAGGGACCCTCAAGAGTTTTCTCCAGCACCACAATTCAAAAGCATCAATTCTTCAGTGCTCAGCGTTCTTCACAGTCCAATTCTCACATCCATACATGACCACAGGAAAAACCTGGAGAGGGAAATGGCAACCCACTCCAGGACTATTGCCTGAAAAATCCCATGGACAGAGGAATCTGGTAGGCTACAGTCAATGGGGTCGCAAAGAGTCAGACACGACTGAGCGACTTCACTTTCACTTCACTTGACTAGACAGACCTTAGTCGGCAAATTAATGTCTCTGCTTTTGAATATACTATCTAGGTTTGTCATAACTTTTCTTTCAAGGAGTAAGTGTCTTTTAATGTGAAGTCGCTCAGTCTGTCCGACTGTTAGTGACCGCATGGACTGCAGCCCACCAGGCTCCTCCGTCCATTAGATTTTCCAGGCAAGAGTACTGGGGTGGGGTGCCATTGCCTTCCCCTCACATACATACATAACCACAGGAAAAACCATAGCCTTGACTAGACAGACCTTAGTCGGCAAAGTAATGTCTCTGCTTTTGAATGTGCTATCTAGGTTGGGGAGTAAGCATCTTTTAATTTCATGGCTGCAGTCACCATCTGCAATGATTTTGGAGACCCCCAAAATAAAGTCTGACACTGTTTCCACTGTTTCCCTATCTATTTCCCATGAAGGGATGGGATCGGATGCCATGATCTTCATTTTCTGAATGTTGAGCTTTAAGCCAACTTTTTCACTCTCCACTTTCACTTTCATCAAGAGGCTTTTTAGTTCCTCTTCACTTTCTGCCATAAGGGTGGTGTCATCTGCATATCTGAGGTTATTGATATTTCTCCCAGCAATCTTGATTCCAGCTTGTGTTTCTTCCAGCCCAGCGTTTCTCATGATGTACTCTGCATATAAATTTTAGGACCTTGTAATCAGCAAGTCACCTACCCTGCCCCCTATCGTCGAAGCCAGGAAGCCAAGTGGTATTTAATTTCTTTCCTTTCCCCGTTTCGGGCTTCCATGAAGAGCAAAGCAGCGATTCCCGAGCCCCCCTTGCTGGTTCCACAGGGACATGTGAAGCAGCTGCTCCTGTATAGACAGGCTGCTCGGGGAGGGTGGGCCTCCCAGCAGGAGTGGCCAGGCCTTCCTGTCCAGATTGCAAGCTCCCTGGATGCAGCCAGGTTGCCAGATTTTCAGAAGTTATGGGGCTGGGCAGGCTTCTTCACTTTCTCCTTTTCCTTCTCTTCTGTTTTGGCTCCCTTGTGTAGACAAGTGGTTGGCTCAATAAGACTTGCCAGGGTTCCCAGAAATTCAGAGCCCTGACGAGAATCCATAGGCACCACCTTCGGGAGGTCTAAACCGCACAATGAGTGCACACTCCGTCTGCTGTGCTGCTAGCGGGTGGATGTGGCAATGACAGCAGGGCCTGGGAGGGCCAGGAGGTTGAGGGGAAGGGACTCGCTCCCACCCGTGGTCCACGCGGGGAGCTGCGGCTAATGGAACAGATGGGAAGGCCTCAGGCTTCCGTGAGCTGAGTGGCAGGGCCCAGGTGAAGGGCCACACAGGGCAGAAGGGAGCCACATGTGGGTCAGTAGGGCCTCCTGGAACAGATGACGCTCGAGCTTCCTTGAAGCACAAGCCAGCATTATCCCGGAGGGCTTAGAAGGGAAGAACGCCCCGGAGATCTCTTGGGGGCCACAGGCCATCAGGAGAGGGGAGACCCCTGGGGTGGCGCACAGGTACTAGGGGAGAGAGGAGACCCCCTGGGGTGGGGTGCAAGCTTGATGAGGGAGTTTGGGGTGGGGATGGAGGGTTGTGGGGGCTGCAGGGTGTGGATGTGACATGACTTGGTGCTGAGCAGAGGGACTGGACGCCAAGACGTGGGGAGGTGGAGGCGGGCATGGTGGCCTCCCGCCTGCAACTTTCCCCCCTCCCCAGTCTGAGCTGGTGGGGGATGGGGGCTCTGCTTCCCCACAGGCTTCCTGGAGAAGAATCGTGATGTGCTGAACAGGGACATCCTCGCCCTGGTCCACTCCTCCCAAAACAAGTTCCTGAGGGAGATATTTGGGCTGGAGTCCGAGGAAAGCAGGCGGGGCCCTGGGAGCATCGTCCGGGTGAAGGCGGGCAGCCAGCAATTCAAGGTGGGCTCTGGTGGCCCTGCCCTGCCCGGGCCCTGGGGGGCAGATGGGCATGGAGAGGCCCTGCTGCCTGGAGTCTGCGGTTGGAGATTCTCAACTGGGGTGCAGAGGTGACTGAAAAGGGGCTGAGGTACTATGGGGGTAGTGGCCAGGGGCAGGAGCACGGGACTGCCTGCTTCCCAGTGAGTAGTGGTCTCTGTAGGGCTCACTGAGTTTGTTTATGTTATTTCTTTCTATATTGGTCTCTGTGTATGTTTTATGGCAGGGTGTGGTGTATGTGGTATATATGTGCTTTGTGTGGTGTCTAGTATGTGTGTGGTTTTTGTGTGTGGTATGTAGAGTGTATGTCTGTGTGGTATGTGGGGTACATGTGTGTTTTCTGGGTGTGTGTGTGTGGTAGGTGGTGTGTGTGCATGTTTGTGGTATGTGGGGTACATGTGTGTTTTGTGGGGATGTGTGTGTATGGTGTGGTGTGTGTGTGGTATGTGGGGTATTTGTGTGTTCTGTGTGTGTGCGTGTATGGTAGGTGGGGTGTGTGTGTGTGTGGTATGTGGGGTACATGTGTGTTTTGTGTGTGTGTGTGTGTGGTCTGTCTCTTTGATTTGTCTAAGAGCTATAACATGGTCCTTTCGAGACCTGAGAGCTATAACATGGTCTATCCAAGACCCGAGAGCTGTGACATGCCGAGGTGGCTTTAACGTCCATCACTCCAAATCTTTGTTGTGATGAGACAAAGAACCGAGGAACATACACTCGCGCGACAGTGATACACGTACCTGTGGGGCTTCCCTGGTGGCTCAGATGGTAAAAAAAAAATCCGCCTGCAATGCAGGAGAGTTGCATTCAACCCTTTGATCGGTCAGGAAGATTCCCCTGGAGAAGCGACTGACTTACCCACTCCAGCATTCTTCCCTGGAAAATCCCATGGACAGAGGAGGCTGTCATTCCATCCATGGGGTCACAAAGAGTTGGACATGACTGAAGCGACTTAGCACGTGTGCACACACACACACACCAACTCACAGCAAACAAACCTAAATTAAACTAATTCATAAACAATATTAAATGGCATGATATACAAAAAGAGAACACATACAAAAATACTTCATGGCTTTCTTTATTGAAAACAATGCCTGTATCATAATTGAAGGGAACCAGGTACATCATCCTAAAATACACCTAACATAGAATTTATTTTGAGCTGAAGGCAATTAAGCAGCAAACACAAAAAGGCAGGAAATCAATTCTCCTTTTGATGAAGATACTCTAACCAGCCTACAGATGGCGCCAGAGGAATTTGCAAATAAACCTCATTAAATGAAGGTAAGGATTTTTTGTTTAGTCGCTCAGTCATGTCTAACTCTTTTGCAACCCCATGTACTGTAGTGCCCCTGGCTCCTGTGTCCATGGGATTTCCCCAAGCCAGAACCCTGGAGTGGGTTGCCATTTCCTTCTTCAGGGGATCTTCCTGACCCAGGGATCAAACCCATGTCTCTTACATCTCCTATGTTGGCAGGTGGGTTCTTCACCACTAGCACCACCTGGGAAGGCCTTAAGGTATACATAACCCAAGGACAAAACCGCTTTAATGGAGCTGTAACCACAATGCTGAGATATGCCACACATAAGCCCTACTTCAGCTGGGTTCAGGATCCTCTGTTGGCCTTCACAGGGCACACCGCTGCACTCTAACCACCCAGCAACCCTGTGCCACAGTTCTCCCACTGGCTTTAGCTCTCACCCCAGGTCTCCCAAGCTGTATTCATCCACGGCATTCAAGTCCTCCAGCTCTCAAAGGCTCCCTCTCCAGGACTCCTTTTCTCCAGTCTCCCAGACCTGTCGGAGCTCTGGCTGCTCCACCACCCAAGCCTGTGAGCCCCGCTCCAAGCTTATCCAACATTCCTGTGGGCTCTAGTCCTCCCCCGCCCAGACTCTCAGATTCCCCACCATGGGCTCAAGTCCTTTCCCCAAGTCAACCCCCATCTTCACTTAGGACTGACCCTCTTAAGACAGCCGACAAAGGTCCATATGGTCAGTTATGGTTTTTCCAATAGTCACGCATGGATGTGAGTGGGCCAATAAACGCTGAGCACCAAAGAATTGATGCTTTTGAACTGTGGTGTTGGAGGAGTCCCTAGAACGGCAAGGAGATCAAACCAATCCATCCTAAAGGAAATCAGTCCTGAATATTCATTGGAAGGACTGATACTCAAGCTGAAGCTCCAATACTTTGGCCACCTGATGAAAAGGGCTGACTCACTGGAAAAGACCGATGCTGGGAAAGATTGAAGGCGGGAGAAGGGGACAACAGAGGATGAGATGGTTACATGGCACCACCGACTCAATGGACACGAGTTTGAACAAGCTCCGGGAAATGGTGAAGGACAGGGAAGCCTAGTGTGCTGCAGTCTATAGGGTTGCAAAGAGTCAAACACAACTGAGTGACTGAATGATAACTCATAAGACAGCTCAGGTCCCTTCTGAGTCTACCTGCTCCTTCCACACTCAGGACTTGACCCTGGGCCCCAGCCCCTCCCCCAGGGAAAATCCACTTGTATCCCTGGAGCACTGGCCTCTCCAACCCACCCCCCCAACCCCCTGTTTTGGGACCTCCAGAACCTGGAGAGGTCCAGTGTGCTGGTTCTGTTCCTTCAACAGATCATGTGTGAACATTCAGCAAAGGCACTGGCTCATATGCAATTTCAATGTCAGCCATTCTGGTGTTTAGTGACTCCAAGGGCAACCTGACTTTGCATATCCATGGAGTGATGACATTTTAACTCATCTCCACTTACTTGACATTTGATGATCTTATATGATTACCTAGGTCTCCTTTCACCTTGTATTTATTATTTTTATTGGCCGCACTGTGCAGCTTGTGGGATCTTAGTCCCCCAACCAGGGGCTGAACCAACGCCCTCGGTAGTGAAAGTGTGGAGTCCTAACCACTGGACTGCCAGGGAAGCCCCTCCCTTCACCTTTTAATTGACTTGCTGTTTTATTATTGACTTGAAGAATTCTTTTTATCCTTTGTGAATCCTTCATCACATTTAGGTAAATGTCTTCTTCCAGTCTGCTTCTTGCTTTTTCATCACCTTCATGATGTCACTCGATGATCATAACTTTGAATTTTCGATAAATTCCAACTTGATAACTTTTCATTTTCCGTTGAGTGTTTTCTGTGTACTAAGAAATGTTGCCTGCCCCAGGGTTATGGCAATCTCCTCTATTTTCTTCTTCTTTTTGGGGGGTGCACCATGTGGCTTGTGGGATCTTAGTTCCCTGGCCAGGGACTGAACCTGCGTCCTCCACAGTGGAAGCGCAGAGTCCTAACCACTGGACCACTAGGGAAGTCCCTATATTTTCTTACAGAACTCTGATAGACTTCTCTCAACTCACTGCTCCTACAGGATGTCTTCCTGTAATGACTAATAGCAATGCTAATGCTAATGAGAACAACAACAGCAGCTAATATTTATTGAGCTTACACAGTATTCCAGATACATGTTCAGGGAGTTCACATGTACCAAACTCATCTAATCACCACAACAGCAGTATTAGTTAGGTGTGATTATCCCCACTTCACGAATAAAGCACAGCAGGTAAGAGCTCCTTTTTCCAGTGTCTCTCAGGCAGTTGAGAGGTAGGAGGGTGGTGGTAACAGGTTGGGTTAAGTGCCACAAGAAAAGCTCTCCCACAAACTCACTAGCAGAGTTTCACCTTAGAACACATCTGAAATACAACAGAGATGAAGCGGTACTGGAAAGTTTCTATGCTCTCCTTGAAACTAACCTAATCCAGGAGATAACCGCTGACAGCTGAGTATGCTGTGATCAGTAAGAAAAAGCAATTTCTCCAAATTCACCGCTCACATGACTTCTGACAGTCTATAAGCAGAAGGGTGACCAGTGAAGGCTTCCTCGCATTCACTCTCAACACGGATTTTTCTCATGTCGTGGAAGAAACGAATGTTGCAGGAAAGCCTTTGTACATGAAAGGCTTTTCAACGGTGGGAATCCTCTCATGGTCTCGAAGGTGGTTTCCATGGTTACATGTGGCCTTTCCACATTCCTTACATTCAGAGGGCTTCTCACCAGCGTGGGTTTTCTGATGCTGTGTCAGCTGGTGGCTGTGACTGAAGGCCTTCCCACACTCCTGACACCCATAGGGCTTAAACCCCGTGTGAATGCGCTCGTGCTTGACGAGGCTCGAGCCATAGATGAAGGCCTTTCCGCACTCCTTGCATTTGTAAGGCGTTTCACCAGTGTGGATCCTCTCGTGCTGAGTGAGGTGGTAGCCGCAGTTAAAGGCCTTTCCGCATTCTGTACATTTATACGGCTTCTCCCCCGTGTGAATTCTCTCGTGCTTCACGAGACTCGAACCCCAACGGAAGGCCTTCCCACACTCCTTACACTCATGAGGCTTCTCCCCCGTGTGGATTTTCTGATGCTGGGTGAGATAGTTGACACGGGTGAAGGCCTTGCCGCACTCCTGGCACTCATAGGGCTTCTCCCCCGTGTGGATTCTCTTATGTTGCACAAGGCTCGAGCCGCAGATGAACGCCTTCCCGCAGTCCTTACACTCGAAGGGCTTCTCGCCACTGTGGATTCGCTTGTGCTGAATGAGTTTGTACACCCGGCTGAAGGTTTTGCCACAGTCTTTGCACTCATAGTCCTTCTCACCGGTGTGGAATCTCTGATGCTGGGTGAGCTCGTCACCGCGCCGGAAGGCTTTCCCGCAGTCCTTACACTCATAGGGCTTCTCTCCCGTGTGGATTCGCCTATGGATCACGAGGCTTGAGCCCCATCGGAAGGCCTTCCCGCAGTCTTTACATTCATAAGGTTTCTCGCCAGTGTGGATTTTCTGATGCTGAGTAAGCTGATTGCCCCAACGGAAGGCCTTCTTACATTCTTTACATTGATATGGCTTCTCGCCTGTGTGAATCTTCTGATGCTGAGTAAGCTGATAGCCTCGGCTAAAGGCCTTCCCACATTCCTTACATTCATAGGAATTTTCCCTGTTAGGGAGTCTCTGCTGTGGCCGAACAGGGGTGCTTTCTCTATAAGCAGGGGTATCCCCACAGCTGATTATCCTTTGACTGGCACGTCCCTCTTGAGGGGCCCGTGATCTGTCCAGCTCACCTTCACATGTCCAGCCAAGGCCATGGGATTTACTTTTTCTATTTGAGGTCCGTTTGGAAAAATTCATCCCATAAGTGTTCTTTTGTGAAGGTAAACTCTTGGTCTCGTATGGTGATTCCAAATCTGGAAAAAACAAAACAAAACACACACACACACAAACAAAAAAATCCAACATATTTTGGTATTTTTTAAGGAAACAAAACCAAAACTAATCACAAATCAAAACCTTCTCTAACAAATAAAACTTCTCCAGGAGGAAAAATATGAATCACCTAGAGCTCTTATTAAGATACACATTCCATGTCTAGCATCACAATACTTAATGAGGGAGCACTGGAGACATTCCTGCTAAAATCAAACCCGAAAGGCACTGACTATTATGAATAGCTCTACCATTTCCTATCAGCTATAAAAATTAAGCAAAACAAAACAAAACAAAACAAAACCCAAAACAAAAAAACCTGGAGGGACAAATCTCAAAAATGAAGATGAAAAAGATCATCATCACAATACTTAATGAGGGAGCACTGGAGACATTCCTGCTAAAATCAAACCCGAAAGGCACTGACTATTATGAATAGCTCTACCATTTCCTATCAGCTATAAAAATTAAGCAAAACAAAACAAAACAAAACAAAACCCAAAACAAAAAAACCTGGAGGGACAAATCTCAAAAATGAAGATGAAAAAGATCACAACTTGTAGACGTCATGACAAGCTTGGAAAACCAAGAAAATCAAATATACTATGACTGTAAAAAACAAGATATAGTTGGATGGTTGTATACACACACACACACGTACTATCATTAAAAGTAATTCCTGATACAAAGATTCAACATTCAAAAGATGATGTGTAGAACTGAATTTAATAATAAAACTGAAACATTTATGAGGCAATGCTTAGAATAATCTGAGCATCGATAAAGATGCTAACTCAAGGGACTACAAAACATCAAACATTTAAATTCCTGAGTTTATAAATACACTAGAAAACTGTTAAATGGCCCATTTAGAGCAGGCTAGGACACCAACCCTTTGTTATTAAAAGCTAATACTTTTTTTTCCTTAAAAGAACAAAGATTTACCTTTCAACGTGAGCAGGATCAAGGTTTCTCTTTAAAGAATTATTACAGTGAACAAATGAAGAGGCAATGATAGAATATCATCATTTTGAACCCCAATGAAATACTGAATCTTGGTACTGAGTGTCAGCAACTGCTAATGACACAAAAAGAGACACAAGCAGATGTTGCTTCATGATGGAAGAACAGAGCACCCAAGAAGCAGTATCACCAAAAATAAAATAAAAATTATATATATATATACATATATATATATGTATATATATATATAAATGAAGAAAGCACGTGAAGCTAGGAAAATAACCACATTTCAGAAACTACCAATGGCACAGGGTCCTGTTTCCTATGCCCTTGTCTCTCAACAGGGGTGAAACATGAGAAGGAAAATCAACTGGGAGGGAAAGGCTGAAGATCAAGTTCAAGGTGGTAACTTCTTCCTCAGAGGCCCTGGGCCTGAGACCTTTGTGGAGACCCCCCCAAACACCTCAGGGGGGCAGCTGCTCCCTGCCCAAGGTCTGCTCTGCACTGTTTTGGTATCTTTTCCCCTAAACCATCAAACCTCTCTCCCTTGCTTCTGTAAGAGCATTGTGTCTGGCATAGAAATGAGACGTCTTGCTTTCAAAAGAAGAGAAACTTCACAAGAGGCAGACCTTGGGAAAAAACTTGTTGGCTCAGGATTTTTTTGATTGCGTTTCAGTCAAATGTGTCACAATCTAAATGTCAAAATGATAAAAGACATCAGGAAACAGAAAGGATTGGAGGACAAAGAGGAAACCAGATGGGTAGATAAAGGGTCTTGTTTTAAGCTTATAGAGGCAAGTAGAACATGGTGGTTGAATGTATGGATTTAGGGGCTAGAAACCTTAGGTTCCATTTTTGCTTCTGCCTCCTTGACTGACCAAGTCACCCTGTGCCCCAGCATACTGATCTATAGTATTATAATAACTGCTCCTATCGATAAACTAGTGAGAATGGGATGAAATATATTAATATACACACACACCATGCTCAGGATGCTTCCTGGTATATAGTAAGCACAATATTAGCCGTGCATATTATGGCTGCTATTTCGCTAACAGAAAAATAAGAAATTTCTTTATAAACAAGATGATATCATCTGGTGTTTAACTCAGAATTCACAGATTATAACTTTCAACCTCACTTCAGGTCCAGTGTGTAGGGAGTGGAATATGCTCAGTGTGGTTTTACATGGATTCTGTTTGTTCAGTTTGCATCTACACAGAGGCTGGTATGCTAGAGAAACTCATGTCATGTGTCAGGCCATCTTCCCTAAAGGTGTGTCCCCAAAGTACCACCAACAGCAATCTGGGTGTAAACGTGGGCTCATAGCATGAAGCTTGGTTTCTCCAAAGATGGTCATGAAATAAATAAATACATTTATTTTCATAAGTTAAATAACCCTAATCAACCCTTTGGTCATTAATGAAGAGAAATAATTACATGAGGCCCAGACAGTGGTAGGAAGATTGCTGATGGGTGAGGAGGTAGAGGTGTACACGTGATGCCCATTTCCAACTGGACAAAGCTCAAAATGTCCCTTGGGAGTAGGAAGAAAGAAATTCAATGAGGCTCTTGAAAGGTGGTCCTGAAGCTCACCATGGAGGGAGCTGATGGTGCGGGCACAGAGTCCGGGTTGTCCGAGGCAGGGAACTTACCAAGTGAGACCAGGTTACTGTAGTTCTCCAGCATCACATCCCAGTACAAGTCCCTCTGCCTGGAGTCCAGACATGCCCACTCCTCCTGAGAGAAGTCGATGGCCACATCCGAGAAGGTCACCAAACCCTCGCGTCCCTGATGGAGCAGAAGGACATAACTTCAAGATGAAGGAGCGGGAGGGAGGCCCCTACTCTGTGCAGGGGTGGACACAGTGAGCAGATTAAAGGCCTGGGACCTGGGTCGGGGCCAGGGAGGTCACCGCTGCGACTCACGGTTAGCCCCTCCTGCTGCAAGGAAGACAATCAACACCCTGGGGAACTCTAACCGTGCCATTCTGCCAGGAATAGGCTAAAACAAGCCCAGGTTTCTCTTATTCACAAGTACTGAGCTTGCTACATGCCTGTCTCATAAATTCTCAGCAAGCGTGCATTCCTAGAGCATTTCTGTTCTATTTAAGGAGAAAGGAAAAAAAAAAAAAAGCCAGGGGTTTGCTTCCTGAATATAAAATCTTTTATCTTAGAAAATCAGGCTTGCAGGTTTGAAGGTTTTCAAGCTTCAGGCTCATCATTTTGACAGGTTATCTTTTACGCGGTCGGCCTTTGTGATGATAAAAGCAGTTTGTTTTTGTTTTTCACTCCATCATATTGAGAGGGTAACAGGCAGGAAGGCCAAGTGTCTCCAAACGAGGAAACAGGCTGTAACTGTTTAATCTCTCCCTGAAGCGGCAGGAAGAAACAAACTACAAGTGTCAGATTTTTTTCCTTGTCTATACAAAATTAAAAGGAGGTTTCTCTTAAAATTCTGTGTTGCCATGACAATACCTGGTTCCACCTGAACTCAACTTTTCTCAAACCTTGAGCTAACCAATGCGCTTCTCTTACGGAAATGCTTTTCTTAAGCTATGTTAATGAAATTATGTATTTGCTTTGGAATTTGCCTTTCTTCAAAATGGTTCCACCTAAGACTAACTTTTTCCCTTTTCTCAAACCTTGGGCTGATAACAGCTCAACAAACCAGTATTTGTATCAATTGTTTTATGGCTGAGGGATGACACATCTGTTCTATCCTATCTCAAAAATGCATATTGTGGGAGAGGAGGCTGGTTAAACTCCCTCAGCCTTGAGGTGTCTCTCTTACCTGATTAACAGCTTTCTAACAAACAAAAAACAGCTTGCTAAAATCTAACAAGGGGGGCACTCTCTATCCCTCTTCTGATGTTTATGTCAGAAGCTTCTCTGTCTCTTAATAAAACTCTACTACACAAAAGTTCTTGAGTGATCAAGCCTGGTCCCTGATCCTGAAGCTACGTCTTCTTGAGATCACAAATCTGACACTGTTCACTGTAAGCTGTCAATATGAACAGATTAGACTGAATTATTACAGTCACACATTTAGGTTGAGTCAAATGTCTTAAGTTCCCCAATTCCAGGAGTATATGATCATTTATTACTTTTACCTGAAATGACCTTCTTTACCTGTTAATTATCCACTAACCCTGCCTTTTCTTTTTTCCTGATTTAGAGGAAATAATTATCAAACGATTTGGGAACACAGAGAGAGGTCTGTTTAAAACAAATTCCCTGATGGTCCAGTGGTTAAGAATCTGCCTGCTAATGCAGAAGACACAGGTTCGATTCCTGGTCCAGGAAGATCCCGCATGCCTCAGGGCAACTAGGCCCATGTGCTACAACTACTGAGCATGCCCACCCTAGAGCTCATGTTCCAAAATAAGACAAACCTCCACAATGAAAAGCCTGGGCACAGCAACTAGAGAGTAGCCCTCCAGTTACTGCAACAAGAGAAAGCCCACGTGCAGCAACGAAGACTCAGGGCAGCCAAAAATAAACAAAATTAAACAAACAAACAAAATTCATCTTCTGGGTCCCCTGACAGGAACATGATCTCTGAGCCAGGGCTTCATCACACTCCAACTCTTCGTAAAGCATGAGCCTGGGAAGATCAGTGGAGGTGAGAGAGGACTCTCATGTGGTCATATGGGACCAACATCTAGAACTCATCAAATCATGGACCTGACCCAAATATTTCTCCCGAGGTAGTTTCTGCTTCCATTGTTGCAATTACTCTTGACAAAAAAAGTGAGCAGAGGAGACACTGAGTAACTAGCTCAAGGGTTCAGTGAAAAACTTTAGCCACAGAGGTGGGCACAGGGCTACATGGCATTATTATTTGCTGGAGCAGGAAGAGCAGGGGAGCAGGTCTTTGGTGGAACTCACTTGGGCAGGAGGCTTCACAGTATTTCACAGAAGTATGCACAGGACCCAGACATCACAGCTCAAGATGGAAAGAGAAATACACTCACGTGGGCCATAGTTCTAGAATTCAAGGACTGATCAGTGCTCCTGGGGTCTCCTTTACTGAAGACACAAAATCCAGAGATGCCAGATCTACAAGAGGAAAACGAGGCTTGAAAATAAGTGCACCCTGGTCCCCAAATGACTTAGTACAGCCTTCTCACTCCTCCACCTTCGCTGCCAAAGAACCCCATCTTCTTCCCCTACAGCTCCCCAACAAAAACACACCTGGAGAAGTTTAAAAGGATTTTGGAAAAATCAAGTTCTTTTTGAAACTCCAGGAAACCCAGCTGCATAGATGGGGCAGAGGAGCGCTTATTTTATGTCTTGAAATTATATCTGACACTGGAGTGGGAGGATTCCTGGCCAGCTCCTGGTGAGGGATATGGTTGAAAATCTGGCCTTGACCAAAGAAAGGTGCAGCCTTTGCCCTCAGCCTCTGAGAGGTAATGGACATTGCATATAACAGGGATGTCTTTGCTTTGGGTAGGGGCAGGTTACACTGCACCTTAGGGTGGATACTGGCCACACCAGGAAGACCACTCAGGTGATGGGTGGGGATGGGGAGACCATGGGTCACGGGCTATCAGTTGACTTGGGGACGGAGATCAACATCTGGACAACAAATCAATCACCTCCGTCCACAGGACCAATCAGTTTTGTCCACGTGATGAAGCCGCAGTGAAAACTCCAAACACTGAAGCTCAGGTGTGCTTCCCTAGCTGGCAGTACTCTGAGCATACTGTCATTTGCTGATGTTGGCACAATAGCTGGCGTGCTGACTTCACCGGGAGAAGGCACCGGAAGCCCCAGGGTAGGAACTTGCTGGGCCTTACCCTGTGCACCTGCCTCCTTGGCAGCAGTTAGTCTGCATCCTGCCCTGTCATTCACAGCAACCGGGAATAGCACAGCGTTTGGTGAGTTCCAGGAGTCCCTTCTAGTGCTGAGTTACGAAACCTCAGGGTGGTTTAGGGAAGCTCCTGAACCTGCCTTCAGTGTGACGACAGAGTGGGGTTTTGTGTGGAGACCAGGCCCTCAAATTTCACTGAAGGTGGCTAGGGGACTCTGGGTAGAGGGCCCATTATGGTCATTCACACTGTCCCAGGTGGGAGGGGCTGCATCATGCCAACTCGAGCTCTTCCGGCCTCTGGACAGGGTGAAGTCACCAAGACTTGGCAGGCGGACAAGGCGGAGAGAGAACTACCCAGATAGGGTCTGGCATTCTGAATCTAGCAAAGCTGGCTGCATAAATACATGTAGAATATCAAAGTGAAAATGTACTAGAGGGCTATTCAATGCTAAGTCAGAAGAAATACTTGAAGACATGAAAATTTTTTCAGGTATATTGTCAGTAGGAAAATCAGGCTATTCAAATGATGTTTCTCAATATGCATATATACTTATTTATATACAATATATACCATGATCAAGATATTTGTATCTATATAGATTTAAACACACATACATGTTGAGACAGATTCTCAAAAGATAAAGATCCACTCTCTTTTTCAAAGGGGACCTCTTGAACTTATAGAAATATCTCTGAATAACTTATTTGGGGGATTTTTTTTTTAAATTTGAATAACATCTCATTTCTTTTTACTTCCTAATACCTAAACCAACTCTGATGTCTACATCTTCCCACATACGTTGGAGGACTGACTGGGAAAAAAATGGCTAAAATGCCAAGATGCCCCGCAGATACTGATAGGTACCTTGATGTTGCTTAGTCTTGGTCTTGAAGGGAGGGTGAACTCTGCTTTTGAACCTGTCCTTCAGCCAGTGTCCTGTAGATAAACACTAATCACCTAACCTTGCTAGCATTTTCGTTGCATGCAACGCTATTACAAGAAAATAATTATACCTTTTATACCTTAAAAGGTATAAAACATAGAAAATAAATTCATTTATTGACACATAGAATCCATCATTTGGAAGTACTTTGGTCATGATCTGACGTCACGAGAATGAAGCCCTCTTTCTAGCAGCTCTCAGGGTACATCACCCAGAATTCTCCAAACCCATAAATCCATAAGCTCATGAGGAAAACCTCTGATTCCAACAGAGGGGCAGCCTACAAAATACCTGACCAGTTCCTCTTAAAACCACCAATGTTGTCAGAAACAAGGCAAGTGTGAGAAATCAACAGAGCCTAGAGGAGCTTAAGGAGACATGACAACAACGTGGTATCCTGGATGGGATCCCAGGATCCCACAGATGAAAACCACTGTGTAAAAACTAGGGAAACCTGTGGGACTTCCCTGGTGGTCCAGCGGTTAAGATGTTGGCAATTCCACTGCAGGGGGTGAGGGTTTGATCCCTGGTTGGGGAACTAATACCCCACATGCCTCACAGCCAGATAATAACAAAAATAAATAAATAAACGTAGTCAAAACTGTTTTAAAAAAAGCACTAAGGAAATCTGAATAAAGCATGGATTTCAGTTAACAGTAAGGTTCCAGAATCAGTTCATTAATTGTAACTAATATCCTATACTAATATGAGCTGTAAATAATAAGAGAAACTGGGTGCAGGGTACCTGGGAATTCTGTGTACTATCTTTGCAATTTTTCTGTAAAACTAAAACTGTTCTAACTGAAAAAAAAAAAAACAGTAAAACGGTTCTAAAAATACAATCTATTAAAAAGAACAATTTGCAACCACATGTGGCCCACAAAGCACAAAATATTTAATATGTGACCCTTTAGAGAAAGTTTGCCAAACCCTGCTCAAGATCTAGAACCCACACGCAGTATCAAACCATACTGCCTCTCACCATTCGTAAAAAGATGCAACTGAAACTGTCAGACCTCAAATAAGACCTGGCTGATACAACAAATTTCTATTTACTAATTACTAGAGGAAAAAAAAAACCTTGCCTTTAATGACAAAGACCTTTGCTCAAACCCCATTCTTAAAAACCTCACAAAGCTGAACACTTTGTCATTAACTGACTAAAACAATCAAACCCCTCTCCTTTCTTACTGTGCTCTGAAAGGCAGTCCTGTGCAAAAGACCAAAGATATGTAGCCTTTGCGTCCACCTAAAAATTAATATCATAATGACATTACCATATCACATGCTAAAACTGCTAAAATTAACCTCCCAGTAGTATCTCTCGATTCTGTTGGATTCTTAGAAGATCACACGGGAGGATGTGAACAATTTGCCTACTGAATATGTGAGTACTCATGGGAGAGGGCTGGTCAATGGGGAAGACACCTGCACAATTGCTTGGAAAACAATTACTGAGTTAATACCGAGGACATTTCAGGTCATGGAAGGCAAATATTCTTAAGTGCTACAGACTCAGGTCATTTACTGAACAAAAAGTTCACCTTGAACTTGATGTGAAGATCTGTGATAATCTGTCTTCTTCAGGATGCTTTTTCTGGAGGACAGCTGGCCTGGAGGAAAGAAAGGACAGAATGAGACACTGGGGCCTTTCCGGACCACAGACGACATCAGGAAATACCCTCCCATTTCCAGTCTCAAAATGAAGTAATTGCTTTCTTCAAAGACTAAATTGGCAAACCAAAAACTACACTCCCTTCAGGTCATTTACTGAACAAAAAGTTCACCTTGAACTTGATGTGAAGATCTGTGATAATCTGTCTTCTTCTTCAGGATGCTTTTTCTGGAGGACAGCTGGCCTGGAGGAAAGAAAGGACAGAATGAGATACTGGGGCCTTTCCGGAGCACAGACGACATCAGGAAATACCCTCCCATTTCCAGTCTCAAAATGAAGTAATTGCTTTCCTCAAAGACTAAATTGGCAAACCAAAAACTACACTCCTTGATACAGAACTGTACTTTTTTGTTGCCTGCCTAAGTTCAGCTATTTCACACCAGTATTTTTGAACCCACCCTTTCAGGGAAAGCTGGGTCAGTCTTGAAAAATCAAAGTTACATAGTTAAAGGCCATAAAGAGATGATTTCATTCTTCCTAGTTTAAAGAGAATAGACTTTAAGTAGTGAGCTTCACACAGAAAAGTCTAATTAAAGAGCTAAAATTAATTTTAAGGAAAGCATGGGCCCTACCCTGGTTAAGAGCATAAGTCTTTAAAAGGCTAAAAAAAAAAAGAGAGAGAGAGAGAGAGAGAAAATACCCTCCAAGACCACACCTAAGATGTGGTACATATGTACAATGGAATATTACTCAGTCATAAAAAGGAATGAAACTGGATCATCTGTAGAGACATGGATGGACCTACAGCCTCTCATACAGAGTGAAGTTAGAAAAGCAAATATCATATATTAATGCATATGTGTGGAATCTAGAAAAATGGTACAGATGAACCTAGTTCCAGGGCAGGAATGCGGACAGGGATCTACAGAATGGACATGTGGACACAGGGCTGGGGCAGGGAGAGCTGGGTGGAATGAACTGGGAGATTAGGACTGACATATACACATTACCAAGTGTAACACAACCAGTGGGGAGCTGCTGTATAGCAAGGAGCTCAGCCTGATGCTCCGTGATGACCTAAAGGGGTGGGATTGGTAGGGGGTTGCTGGGAGGCAGGTCCAAGAGGAAGGGGATATAAATATACTTACAGCTGATCCACTTCGTTGTACAGCAGAAACTAACACAACATTGTGAAGCAATTATACTCAAAAAAAAGCACCAAAACCAAGAAGGGTGCACCCAGATGTATTTCAGAGATTCCGGGAGAGGAGAAGGAATGGCAACCCACTCCAGTACTCTTGCCTGGAGAATCCCATGGAGGGAGGAGCCTGGTAGGCTACAGTCCACGAGGTCGCAAAGAGTCGGACAGGACTGAGCGACTTCACTTCACTTCAGGCTCTACTAATTGGGGGTACCCCGCCCCCGCCCCTCCTCCCCGCACCTCCCAGGTCAGGGACCTCTCCCTTTCAAAATAGAATCTTTTCCAAGACCCTTCCATCTTGTCACTCAGGTGGCCTGGACTTTAGAAGGACGGCACCTCTAGCTCTAAAGTCGCCATCTCATGACGACACCTGTGTCAATTCCTGTCATTTTCATTACAAGGTTCAGGCTCCCACGTCTCTTGGAGGCCGCTGTGCCCCCGCAAGTACTGCACGGTAGGAACGTGAGGGCGGAGGGACCAACGGAGACACCGGAGCTACAGGTGATACCGTCACACACCCCCTCCCCGTGCTCACTCAATCCGTGCCCACACACCCGGGGGCCAGCCTGCACCTGTCACAGCTGAACAAACTCACACACCGCGGCTGCGCCACACCGCCTGACGCCCCCGCCAGAGACACGGCGCCCGGCTCCGCCAACCCCACAGACACGTCAAGGCGGCTCACAGCCCCGCCGTCCGCGCCAGAGCCCACGCGGGTGCAACTCACGCGGAGCGGAGCGGAGGCGTCCGAGCCCGAGGCTCACACGCACCGGGGATGGGTGGGCGGGCACGGCCGCGGGGATGAGGTCAGGTCGCCTCCCCGCTTCACACACTCACGCGCAAGTGCGTCACAACCGCAGGGACCCGGCCCGTGTCCCTCACCGACCCCACGCACACCTTAGTCTGCAGACAAGGCCGAGCCCCATCACACACACACATATACACACACACACACGCACACGCTCGCACTCCCTCCGCAGCGGCTCCCGAAGCCACAGGCCGACGCTCCGTTTCGGGCCTCTTGACCTTTTTCCTCACTGCCACCGCCCGCCGCTTTCCACTTCAGGTTTCCTCCCGGAATGCTAATTACTCACGGCTCTGGGCCCAACAACTAACAGGGTGTCGGGAGGGAGTGAGCGCAGCCGTGCAGGTTAACTCCGGACAGCGTCGCCAGGAAACCAGAGCTTGAAAAAAAAAAAAAAAAAAAAACGCGCAGAAAGCGCATCTCCCAGCATGCAACTCCCGGCGAGGCTAATGGGCTCGTGCCCCAGAGCCCTCCGGGAAACGTAGTCCAAAAAACGGGGAATTTGCGGAGCTGAAAGCTCATGGGCTTTTTTTCCCAGCATGCAACTCCGCAACGGCCCTACTAGAGCTGTGCCTCAGAGCCTTCTGGGAACTGTAGTTCTCATCTCGGGTAATACACACGGTTCCTCAGAAGGCATCTCTCCCTGCGTATAAAGGAGCTGTGACCCCCCCGACTTGCGACGGAGTATATTGCAGAGTGGTAGAGTTTGTAAATGCTGGGAGTCCTGCCAGCCGTTCAGGTTTCTTTTATTATTCATTTTAGTATTAGTATCATTACTGCTACTACTTAAAAAAAGAAAAAACCCTTTTTATTTTATGAAAGTGAAAGTGGAGTCGCTCAGTCATGTCCGACTCTTTGCGATCCCATGGATGTAGTCTACTAGGCTTCTCTGTCCATGGGATTTTCCAGGCAAGAGTACTGGAGTAGGTTGCCATTTCCTTCTCCAGGAGATCTTCCTGACCCAGGGATCAAACCCAGGTCTCCTGCATTACAGGCAGATGCTTTACCCTCTGAGCCACCAGGGAAGCCCTTACTGGAGTATAAATGCAACCCACACCAGTATTGTTTGCCTGGAAAATTCTAAGGACAGAGAAGCCTGGTGAGCTGCAGTCTATGAGGATGCAAAGAGTCAGACAGGGGTGAGCACAAATTACACTAAAACTGATTAATAATGTGGTGATAGTTTCAGGTAGACAGCAAAGGGACTCAGCCATACATATATATGTATCCATTCTCCCCCAAACTCCCCTCCCATCCAGGCTGCCACGTGACTTTGAGCAAAGTTCCCTGTGTTATATAGTAGGACCTTGTTGGTTATTCATCTTAAATACAGCACTGTACATGTCCATCCCAAACTTCCGAACTATCCCTTTCCTCCTCCTTCTAACAGGAAAAAAAGCTTTATTAAGTTCTTACATATACATGTGAGTTCTTACATGTACATCTTGGACTTCCCAGATGGTGCTAATATTAAAGAACCCCCCTCCCCCCCGCAAATGCAGGAGATTTAAGAGACCAGGGTTTGATCCCTGGGTCAGGAAGATCATCTGGAGTAGAGCATGGCAACCCACTCCAGTATTCTTGCCTGGAAAATCTCGTGGACAGAGGAGCTGGGCAGGCTACAGTCCATCAGGTCGCACAGAGACAGACACAGCTGAAGCGACTTAGCATGCACACATGTACGTGAGAGCTTTCAGAAGAGAATGAAGACCAGAAGAATTGACCAGAGCAGTAAGGTTTTATACCTTTTAGACAAAGAAAGGATAAATTTGTTAAGATTTGACAGTGCAATGGGCAAGTGAGAGTCCAATTAGGGCTTGGTCATCAACCAGTCCATTCTGAAGGAGATCTGCTCTGGGATTTCCTTGCAAGCAATGATGCTAAAGCTGAAACTCCAGTACTTTGGCCACCTCATGCAAAGAGTTGACTCATTGGAAAAGACTCTGATGCTGGGACGGATTGGGGGCAGGAGGAGAAGGGGATGACAGAGGATGAGATGGCTGGATGGCATCACTGACTCGATGGACATGAGTCTGGTTGAACTCCAGGAGTTGGTGATGAATAGGGAGGCCTGGCGTGCTGTGATTCATGGGGTCTCAGAGTTGGACACGACTGAGCGACTGAACTGAACTGAACTGAATCCTTGTCTTTAGACTTCTCTGGTGGGTCAGTGGTAAAGAACCTGCTGCCTGCCAATGCAGGAGACACAGGAGACTCAGGTGTGATCCCTGGAAGCACCGAGGATGGTGGGGTTGAGCATGGCTGCTTTCACGGGCAGATGGAGGGAAACTCTATAGATGGTGGTCACTCTCTAGATGGTGGTAACTACAAAGAGAAACAGGCAACAGAGATCTCGGGATGAAGAGTCAAAGGAAAATGAAATGTCCCTAGGACCTGGACAACCCTTCATGGTAGCCCTTCATAACTACCCTTTGAATTCTTTCCAACATTTGGAAATTGTAATATTGCTAGAGCATCTGATATTTTCAGGTGTTTAAATCCCTCAGTTCAGTTCAGTCACTCAGTCATGTCCGAATCTTTGCAACCCCATGAATTGCAGCACACCAGGCCTCCGTGTCCATCATCAACTCCTGGAGTTCACTCAAACTCATGTCCGTCCATATCCTCAGTTGTCCCCTTCTCCTGCCCCCAGTCCCTCCCCGCATCAGTCTTCCAATGAGTCAACTTTTCGCATGAGGTGGCCAAAGTACTGGAGTTTCAGCTTTAGCATCATTCCTTCCAAAGAAATCCCAGGACTGATTTCTTTTAGAATGGACTGGTTGGATCTCCTTGCA
>SJYX01003221.1:184652-200401 GCA_006410675.1 Oreotragus oreotragus
AGAGAGTGATTATAGAGGGTGTGTGGCTGAAGGGAGTATTGTGATTTTGTGTTTTGAGATGGGATAGAGTTGAGGCTATTGGAAGACTCAGATAGGGAGAGTTCCTGAGAAGGTACGAGGAAGTAGGGTCTAACACAAAGAGGGACTGACTTAGGTAAAAGGAAGCACATCGCTTCTTTATAACAAAAGGAATTAGGAAAGTGTGTGTATTGGTATAGGTTTTATAACAGGACATATAGGAGCTTCCTGTCTGTGAGCACGTATTTCTCATTAAAGTTGCAGGTAAAGTGTGCTGTGAAGAGTGGTTGTGGACTGTAGAGTATATACATATATATACACACATATATATAAGTGTGTGTGTGTGTGTGTGTCTCCTTCTGTATGTGTGTATAGGTGTGTTGAGATGTGCTGACTAGATGAAATAGTGGAATTACAAGGTACTATTGAAGTCTGGTTGAACTGACCGTGAATTTATAATAGGACAAATATACTTGCTTTATTTACTTACTCATTCAACATATTTTTATTGAATGTTAGTGGGTTTGATCCCTGGGTTGAGCTCTCCTGGAGGGGAAATGGCAATTCACTCTAGTATTCTTGCTGGGAAAGTCCCATGGACAGAGGAGCCTGGGGAACAATGGGGTCACAAAGAGTCAGACACAATTGAGTGACTGAGTGCATGCGCTCACACACACACACACACACACACAGTTCCAGGTACAGTGGATAAAGCAACAAACAAAACAAAATCAGTTTCATTATAGAACCTAATTCCCAGAGAGGAACACACTCAAAGCTTAAATAAATAAGTGAGTCATAGAGATAATGTTAGGTGGTTTCAGAGACTGTGCAGATAAAATCACAGTTGTGGGAGGATATCTGTTATACAGAGTAGTCAGGAAAGGAAACATTTAAGCAGAGATATGAATGAAATGAGAGAGTGATACTTATTGATCTGGAAGAAGAGAACTTCAGGTCAAGAAATACCTGGTAAAGATAAGTGCAAAAGCCCTGAAGCAGGAAGAAGGGTCAGCAATGAAGTCAGAGCGGCTGGAGTAACGTGAAGAGGAAACGGCCAGAATGAAGAATGGGGGCCAAGCCACAGAGTGTTCTAGAGCACGGAAAGGAATTTGGATTTTTTTTTGAAATATAGTTATTTACAATATTGTGCTAGTTTCAGTGTACAGCAAAATGGTTTAGTTATGTGTAAATGTATTTTAGGTTATTTTCCATTAAAGGTTATTAAAAATATTGAACATAGTTCCATGTATTATGCAATAAATCCTTGTTGCTTATTTATTATCTATATTGTAGTAGTTTGTATCTGTTAACCCTGTACTCCTAATTTATCCCTTTCCTAGTTTCTCTTTTAGTGACGAAACATTTATTTTCTATGTCTGTGAGTCTGTTTCTGTTTTTTATATAAATTCAGGTGTATTATTTTGTTTTTTTAATTTTGCATACAAGTGATGGAAATTGGATTTTAATCAGAGTGAGCTGAGAAGCCAGTAGAGTGTTCTGAGCAGAGGAGTGATATAACAGATCTTGCATACTGGGATTTTTTTTCCTGGAAAAACTGAACTGCTTGAGTGCAAATTTAGGAGTTCTGCACTTGCATTGGCAAGTATTGATGCAAAGAAGAACACAAAGAGGTAATTGAGCTTAGAATTACTGAAGTTGTTAACACTAGAATCTAAGCTGAGTAAGAAAGGACATATAGACAGATAGAAGCCAATGGATAGGGAGAGGACAGAATTATCATTGAACTTGAGGCTCCATGAGGTTAATGTATGGTGAAACAAATTAGTGAGAAAGAAAGGAGACTGGTCAAAGAGAGGTGTGTGATTTTATATGTTTAAGGGTGATATAGCTTCATGCAACACCAAGATCCTTGATGTAACCATGAGAGAGAGTGGCTAAGTGAGAAGGTCAAGGGGGAGGGAGAGCCTAAGAGTTTGTTGAATTTGATATATTATTATATTTTAATATTTAGCTTAAAGCTGAATTTTTCCATTAGCCATCTACTTAAAAAATGCTCTAAGGAACACTGGAAACCTTGACAAGCACATTACAGATAAGTAGGGCAGAGCTCAGAGTCCTGTTTAGAATGCTTTAAAAAAAAGATTTTCTTGAGTGGTATCCTGTTGAAACAACCTTGATGGGGGAGATGTGTTTGGTGCCAGTGAAGTCTGAGCAAGCGAGCAGGTGGGTGGGCTCTAGTCCTTTTCAGCACTGTTTAAGTGGTTCAGAGCCGGAAAGTTTGAGAATTGCTACATTACTTTACCACATTCATTTAAAAAATGAATTAACTGAGACCCCCTTAGTAGTGATGTACCTGGCTGATTACTGAATCATTTACAAAGCTTTTTTTGAAATACAAGCATCTAGTTCCCACCCCGGAACTAAGGAAGCCTAGAAAAAAATGGAAACAGTGACAGATTGTTTTCTTGGGCTCCAAAATCACAGTGGATGGTGACTGCAGCCATTAAATTAAAAGACGTTTGCTCCTTGGAAGTAAAGATATGGTAAACCTAGACAGCATATTAAAAAACAGAGACATCACCTTACCAGCAAAACTGTATAGTCAAAGCTATGATTTTTCCAGTAGTCATGTATGGATGTGAGAGCTGGACCATAAAGAAGGCTGAGCACCGAAGAATTGATGCTTTGGAACTGTGATGTTGGCAAAGACTCTTGAGAGTCTCTGGGACTGCAAGGAAATCAAACCAGTTAGTCCTAAAGTAAATCAACTCTGAATATTCATTGGAAGGACTGATGCTAAAGCTGAAACGCCAATACTTCGGCCATCTCATATAAAGAGCCAACTCATTGGAAAAGAGCCTGATGCTGGGAAAGATTGAGGGCAGGAGGAGAAGGGGGCGACAGAGGACGAGATGCTTGAATGACATCACTGACTTAATGAACATGAGTTTGAGCAAACTCCGGGAGATAGTGAAGGACAGGGAAGCCTGGTGTGCTGCAGTTTATGGGGTTGCAAAAAGTTGGACATGACTGAGCCACTGAATAGCAACAACAAATGTGTATTTACAAATTTATATAAAGCTCAATGGATTACATCCAGCCAGGATAGAACCACTGGAATAGGGCTTAGTGACTAGTCCCTGCTATTGCCTGTCTGTACCATGGGCTCTTTTCCTGCTCATGGTGATGTGACTTTTCTCTGGGACACCATCACTAACTCACTCTTGGTCTATGTGCCATGGGGAGAATTGAGGCTCCAGAGACAGCAGGTTATCTAAGACTGGATGATTTGGGAATCATGTTTCTTTTCTTTTTTTGGCCACACCCCTCATCTTGTGGGATCTTAGTTCCCCTCAGTTTAGTTCAGTTCAGTTCAGTCACTCAGTCATGTCCGACTCTTTGCAACCCCATGAATCGCAGCACGCCAGGCCATCCTGTCCATCACCAACTCCCGGAGTTCACTCAAACTCACGTCCATCGAGTCAGTGATGCCATCCAGCCATCTCATCCTCTGTCATCCCCTTCTCCTCCTGCCCCCAATCCCTCCCAGCATCAGTCTTTTCCAATGAGTCAACTCGTCGCATGAGGTGGCCAAAGTACTGGCGTTTCAGCTTTAGCATCATTTCCTCCAAAGAAATCCCAGGGCTGATATCCTACTAGAGATCAAACATGTTCCCCCTGAAATGGAAACTTGAAGTCTTAACTGCTAAACCACCAGGGAAGTCCTATCACTTTCCTTTTTCTATAGAGATTTGGTTTAGGAACTGCACAGGACCTAAGCCAAGGTGATTTTTCCCAATCAAAGCTAATTCCAGGTTTTCTGTGTCACTCTTTCATTCATTCTCTTGACCATGGGTCTAGAACTGGGAGGTTGTGAGCATGGAGCTGCTGACAGGCGTCTTGAAACATGAAGAAAGCCCCTCCAAAAGGGAGTAACACAGAGGAAAGTGGAGGCAACATACAGACAGATACCTGTCCAATGTGTATTGGATTGAACTGTTCTGATTTGTATTGATGTGTGTGTGCTCAAGTGTCTGATTCTTTGCAACCGCATGAGTTGTAGCCCATGAGACTCTTCTGTCTGTGGAATTCTCCAGGCAAGAATACTGGAGTGGGTTGCCATTTCCTACTCCAGGGGATCTTCCAGGGATGCCCTGGAGTAGGAAATCGAACTAGGTCTCCAGGGTCGCCCGCATTGGCATGTGGATTCTTTACCACTGCGCCACCTGGGAAGGCCCTCTAAGTTGACACCCAGAGGTTGGAGTCTTGTCTAAACTGGATTCTCCTACTTTTTAGATACTCTCTTTACTTTGGTCACGTGATTTCACCCTTCCAGGTAGCCTTTTTTGCCAATCTGGCTCAGGAAATTCATATTCTCAGAATCTGGCTCCTGTGTGTGGCAAGGAGACAGGAAAATAAAATGAGTTCAAAATAGGAAGAAAATTGATTCTCTATGAGATTATGGCCTCTGGTGAACCCTAGACATGCTTAGATAGCTCAGCTTCTTTTTAGATCAACTTAACTCACCCAAATGGTTATGAAGCAGCAAATGGCCTCAGTCAAAAAGAGCTATTTGGGATTGAGAATCCTAGAAGTAATGGACTAGAGCACTATGTTCTGAGCTCAGCTTTAAAATATGACATAAACTAGACATATTCATCTAAACATTTTTCTGTGTTGGCAAGTTTCTTAGATCTCTCCCCTTCATGCCTTTTCCTAGCAGATGCCCAGTTTCATAAGGTTATGTTATTAATGGTTTCTGAAATAAAGTACTAGACTCCATGTTGTCACAAGATGAGGAATCACTTTATTTACTAATTTTGAAGAAATCAGGTTTTTGTTGTAGGAATATTGAAAATATTATAATATTATCTTTTCATTGAGTGGCCTGACACTAGTTCTGCCTTAAATGTTTAGCTCCTGAAACATCAGAAGGACCTGGTTAGACAACACATTCAGTTTCAAGTTATTCTCATCCCATAGATCCCAAGAGTCACTTAGGAAAAAAGTGGAATGTTACATCTTACTTCACCTATTGTCCTGTTATTCATCAAATGAATAACTTTTTATTTCCTTAAAAGGTCGACTGCCATCATTTTAGTGTCTCTAGGAGAAATCGCTGTAGCAATTTCAGCACCTGGACTGAGCACTGACCAGCATTTCAGGATACAAAGTCCAACTGTCTCATAAATTGAAATGCTAGTCAGTAGATAAAATTTGAGAATCCATTCCAAAAGAAAGCTTGATATAATGAATGTCCTTTCACTTCTCTTGAAAATGCTATAATCTCATGACTCTTGGTGAAGGTCATGTTTAACTGCTTTTCTCAAATGTCACCATCATTTCAGAATATTGCATAAATACCATTTTGGTATCAGTTTTCTTCCATGAAAGAATTTTCCCTAATAACCTGAAACTCCCTCTGAGCCGTGATGTCTAACTTTCTTTAATATTAGCATGAAGCTCAATTTTAGGAGAAAAGAAATAGCCGAGAACAATTGGCACTCAAATCCAAGGAACTTGTGCTCAGTTATGTGCGTCCTTTTCTTTTCTTGTTATTGTTTGTGGCTTAAGAGTAAAAGACAACCCAACCCCCAAATAAAAAATATCCTAGTATAGAATCATGAGGACACTGTAGTTCCTTGCTGCTGCTAAGTCACTTCAGTCGTGTCCAACTCTGTGCGACCCCATAGACGGCAGCCTGCCAGGCATCCCTGTCCCTGGGATTCTCCAGACAAGCATACTGGAGTGGGTTGCCATTTCCTTCTCCAATGCATGAAAGTGAAAAGTGAAAGTGAAGTCGCTCAGTCGTGTCCGACTCTTAGCGACCCCATGGACTGCAGTCCACCAGGCTCCTCCATCCATGGGATTTTCCAGGCAAGAGTACTGGAAAAATCTTACTGACTTAGAACTAAATGTGTCTCAGTTAGGATGGTACACACTCCACTGGTGTGTGAAGACCACTTTCATTTGTCACTGTCAAAAGAGCCACACAGAGTTGCAGAGAATTCTAAGAATACATCTCAGCATGATTAAAACTGTCCTGATTTATCTGTTGTCTGTGGGCAATGAGACACTCTCAGTTGAAAGCTCAAAGTTATTTCTTATATTTAATAATCCAGTTCAGGGCAAGAACAAAGCTGTAATGCAACATTTGAAATACAAAATTCAGTCAAGTAAGTAAGGTCTTAAAAACCAGCCCTTCAAATCTTTTTAAGTACTTAAATAACTCTAATCTCTCTCTCTCTCACTCACACAGACACAGATACATACACACCTTCATGCATAGCTTTTTTTGTTAGTAAATACCTCAGATTGTTTACACAAAATAAATTAGGAGACAGTTTCCAGGGACCCCACCTTGAGCTTCAGCAGTGTTCTCTTTAGATCTTAGGCATGCCTGACGTCATTTGGACTTCTATAGGAAAGGGCTTGTTAGGGGTCCACTTCTTGAATGCTGCTGAGGTCTCTTGGGAAAGCATACACCTTCTAGAGACTTAAAAGATTATAAAAAGAAACAGATATCTGGATTGGAAGGCAGAGGTGATCTGAGTACAAAACAGGGTATCTCATGAAAATCGCTTTCTGACCCAACGACACCCCCTTCCAAGGGTTTGGATCCCAGTATTACAGTGAGGGTGACTTTGAGTTTTTTTTAAAGCTATTGTATAATGATCTCAGTGAGTTATCAAGAGACCATGAACTCAAGACAGTATTGCTCTATAGCTTATGTTAAGAATTTAGCTCAAAGAAGAATTTATTAGCCTGATATCTCCCTTTAAAGAAAATATTTTTGTAATCTTGTTTGGTACTGTTCATTTCATGAAAATAAAAGAGAAGATTTCAAATAGCTTGAAAGAATGAGACAATGCTTTAGTAACATGTAAGTGCAGATCTCTCTTCACCATGACTCAATTCTTTTGGATATATACATTCCATTTTCAACGGGATGGATGAACCTAGTACATTATGCTAAGTTGACTAAGCCAGACAAGAGAAAGACAAATACTCTATATGGTATGTGAAACAATTCCAATTTTATAGAAAAGAAATTAGAAAGAAGGTTGTCAGAGACTGGGGAGAACAGGAAAGGGGGCGATGCAGGTCAAAGGACTACACTTAGACTTTCATATATAAGAAGAATAAGCACTGAGAGCTAATGTGTGGCACAGTGACCACGGTTAGAATACACTCTCGTATTTGGGAGGGGAGATATTAAACATTATCTTCACATTTTTCTCCTAAGAGATTATGTTTTCCATGGAAGAAAAACACACGATCTCACTTATACATGGAATCTAAAAAACTAGACTCATAAAAGCAGTTTATACTTCGTCTATACTCCCCAAATGGGGAGATAATCAGTCAAAGAGTACAAAGTTCAGTTATGCAGATGAACAAGTTTTAAAGATCTAATGTACAGCATGGTAGCTATAATTAACAATACTATATCTTATACTTGCCAATGGCTAAGAGAGTAGATCTATTTTCACTACAAACAACACAAAAAAGCTGGATATATTAGTTAGCTTCAGTGTGGTAGTCATTTCGCAATATAAATGTACATGAAATCAGCACGTTTTACACCGTAAGCATACATCCAATTTTATTTGTCAACTGTACATCAATAAAGATACAAAAAGTTCCAATTAGATTTAAAATTACATTGTTCACGTTTAACTTTAATAAGAGAAAATTAATAAAGATGAACATCGTTGAGTAAAGTTTCTGATATTTTGATCAAAGTTGTTCATCTAGCATTTCTGATGTTACAAACATTTCATTGGCAAGCAAGTCTATTCAGTCTCAATAGTTCTCATTTTTCTGCTGAGATCAGAACAAAGGGTAATGCCTTTAAAAAGAAAAATTTTGGTTGATAAGGCAATGGTACCCCACTCCAGTACTCTTGCCTGGAAAATCCCATGGACGGAGGAGCCTGGTAGGCTGCAGTCCATGGGGTTGCTAAGAGTCAGACACGACTCAGCGACTTCACTTTCACTTTTCACTTTCATACATTGGAGAAGGAAATGGCAACCCACTCCAGAGTTCTTGCCTGGAGAATCCCAGGGACAGGGGAGCCTGGTGGGCTGCTGTCTATGGGGTCACACAGAGTAGGACACAACTGAAGTGACTTAGCAGCAGCAGTAATAGTATTAATTCATATCATAGAATTTTTTGAGATCCTGAAATTTTTAAATTTAATGTTGCCTGGAGAAAGGGAAATGGGTAGATAGATACAGAAGGTGTGGTTTTCAAGTATGTAGTAACCAAAGTGAAGAAAATGTGATACAGTGAATATTTTGCCCTAGGTTCAAAAACATCTGGTTTGATTAAAGAGGAGCAAAATACAATATGAAATATAGGCAAAAAGTGTAAATTACTGCATGAATTTTTGGATTCAAGAATTCCTCTTGGTAGGTATAACTTTTAGGAGAAGTGAACCTATGGTGATTTAGGTATGAAGAGTTCAAGGTTTTAAGTGACTTGCTTTCTAAAGAAAATATGAAACATGATCTGCAATAATAAAATTCTGGGATTCAAAGGATAAGATGTACTAGTCCCTCTTTCCTCTGTATAGTTCATGCCATGACTTCCTCTATTCCATTTGGGGTACTAAGTTCCTTTAACTTCTCACCAGGAAAGTGAAACATGGTATGAGGGTTGGGCAAGCATTTCCCACAAAAGTGATTTAGATAACTTGAGAAGATTTCACCTGGAGAAGCAAATAGACTTAATAAAAACATGGTAATTACTTATCTCTTCTCATCTCCCCTGCATCTTATTCTTGCTGAATTGCCACACAGGTTTTTTTGTCCTTCTCTCTTTTTCATCTACCCCAGTTCCTCTGGTCATTGCATTTGGTCTTATGGCTTCAAATGCCATCTACATGCTGACAACTAACCACATTATCTTTAGTCTTGACCCCTTCTGGGAACTCTCATCTCATATTGAACTATCTTTTGACATCTCTACACAGATGAGCAACTGACATTTCAAACATAACAGGGTCAAAGCTGAATTCCTACCGTGACTACTCTCACTTCCTTCCCCATCTAAATTAGTGACAACTGCCTCCTTCATTTGCTTACATCCCAACTGTTGGAGTCATGCTTCTGTCTGATCACTGCAAAGGGGACATAGTGCCTGGCAGACTGTAGGAGGAAGACGGAGGGCACACACAGATCAAGCAGAAGCTAGTCTCAACTCAGCATGCCCAAAGGAGCCTTCAGAGGCATGCTGGGAGGAGGTGCTTGACGGTGAAGATTCAGCACTCGGCATGCCTTTCCAGAAGAGTGGTTTTGGACACCTGCTTCTCTAATCAGGTCTGCGGAAGAGGGAGAGAAAGGCATAATGAAAGTTATATTCTAAAACGGGGAGCCTCATCCAGGAGAGGTTGTTTCACAATGTCTGGGAGAGTCTGACTCTGAACACAAGCAAGTGTTGGAAACTCAGAGGCACAGTGATGCCTGTTTTTGGTGACATTGAGAACAAAGCTTTTAATGATGGTCTCACCCACAGGGTGCAATGCAAAACCCAACACCTGTGACTGTTCAGTCTTCTGTTATTGTGGAAGTAATTATACTATTCATGGAACACAATAATCCACAATATTTCTCAGAGGAAAAAGAACAAATTCTGCCTCTTTTGGTTCAATTTTCAGAGCAAATTTCAACAGCCTTCCTGTTCTACAGGAAAAAGAAAACTAAAAGCAAAACCCACTGACAACTCAGATGAACAGAAAATGGCTATGGATTTCACAGAATATATTTCTTTAAAATTTCCCTCTCATTTATTTTTTCTGTACAGATAATGTTTGTTTTAAAAGATGGTATTCAACCCACTATAATCATTCATCGTTCAATGCATTTGATGATCATTCACTTGCCATGTACTGACTGTGACTTTGCAAGGATATGCTATACTCAGTAGAACAAAATTGAAGTATTCATTTGCCCTGAGATTTAGTTAGCTAGGCCCAACTGGATTGTAGGATGTATCAGAGTTTAATTGTGTCTAATCTACATGTAAAACACGCTTACTCCTTGGAAGGAAAGTTAGAGAGCATATTCAAAAGCAGAGATATTACGTTGCCAACAAAGGTCCATCTAGTCAAGGCTATGGTTTTTCCAGAGGTCATGTATGGATGTGAGAGTTGGACTGTGAAGAAAGCTGAGTGCCAAAGAACTGATGCTTTTGAACAGTGGTGTTGGAGAAGGCTCTTGAGAGTCCCTTGGACTGCAAGGAGATCCAGCCAGTCCATTCTAAAGGAGATCAGTCCTGGGGTTTCTTTGGAAGGAATGATGCTAAAGCTGAAACTCCAGTACTTTGGCCACCTCATGTGAAGAGTTGACTCATTGGAAAAGACTCTGATGCTGGGAGGCATTGGGGGCAGGAGGAGAAGGGGACAACAGAGGATGAGATGGCTGGATGGCATCACTGACTCGATGGACGTGAGTTTGAGTGAACTCTGGAAGTTGGTGATGGACAGGGAGGCCTGGGGTGCTGCAATTCATGGAATGGGCAAAGAGTCAGACATGACTGAGCAACTGAACTGACTGAATCTACCTGTGATTATGACTGAACATCAAACAAAAGAAAGAAAGTGCCAACCATGTGTGTGGTTACTTAGTATATTAAGAGAGCCAAGCTCTTTAAATATATTATTTCATTAAATCTTAAAAATAACCTTAAGTAAGTACTGCTGTTCCTGTTTTATAGATGAGGACATAGGTTTCATGAAAGTTTAGATAATTTTCTTGAGGATGCACAATGAATAAGTGACAAAGCCTTAATTTTTAATTAAATTTATTTATTTATTTTTAAATGAAAAAGATGAATATTTTTAATGATGAAAGGTACAATTTACAAAGAAGATAGACATCATAAACCATTAGACACCTAACAACAAAGAAACAAAGATACATATAGCAAAAATCAGAAGAAATAAAAGGGAAAGGAACAAAATATATACTAATAATGAGACATATTAACATTTACCTGAGAATATTTTATCAAGTATAGAAAAAATAAGAATAGGAGCATCTTGAATGATGTCATTAATAATTTAAATATAATGGATTTCTATTTATACTAATTTATATTAATCTTAAAACCCAGACAAATACATTTGAAATGTGTCTCATACATTGTTATTAGATGTCCGTAAGACATTTTAAAAAGCTGCAAAGCCAGAATTTTAATCCAAATCTTTTCATTTTTACTTCAAAGCCTTTGTGCTTAGTTACTATACTGTGGTACTTCTCCATCACAAAAATGGAAAAAATAAAAAGACGTAAAGAAACATGAAGAAAGATGAGCTGCCTTCCTCTGTGGGGAGCTTGGAGAACACCTAGGGTGAGGGCAGGTGAGGGCTGAGATGACCAAGTATTGAAACACCTTTAACTTTTCCTTAAATGTTTTGGCAAATTTTAGCCATTGCCTTAATGAAAGTGATAAAGAGAATATGGGAAGAAATACAGCTATTTAAAAGAAAATTGTTTAGGATGTTTCCAGGACAAAGGGGATTTGTGATGGTCTTCCTGTGTAGTGCGGCTAGTCTGCTGACCTGGCAGCTTTGTCTGTGGATCTAAGGCAGGAGCAAACACAGTGATGCTTCAGTGGTTCAGCTCCTAACAAGGGCTCGAAACCAGAGTCCATGGAACTGCAGCTGGGAAAAAAAAACTGGCCTGTGGGGGTTGGGGGGGTGACCTCCGAATGGACTCAGAATCTTGAGTGGAATACATTTTTTCCTGGTGTAACTGAGGATCTGATTGCAGTCATTGACTTTTAGTTATTTGAAGATCAACTGAAATGGAAGAAAATTTCAGTTCTCAAAGTTTTGCCATTAGTTAGCAACGGCAAATTATTTGGGGAGCATGTTTGTCTCTGACATTTAAGGTCAAATTCTGCTTGTCTTATTATTGCCAAAAGGGTCCATTATGTAAAGAAGAGTAACAAATTATTATTTTTTTATTGAAGTATAATTGCTTTACAATGTTGTATTAGTTTCTGCTAGGTGATGAAGTGAAGTCAGCTATAGTATATCTATATCCCCTCCCTCTAGAACCTCCCTCCTACCCCAACCCCATCTCTCTCCTCTAGGTCATCACAGGGCACTGAGCTGAGCTCCCTGTGCTATACAACAGCTTTCCACTAGCTGTCTACACATGGTAGCTTATATATGTCAATCCTAATCTTTCAGTTCGTCCCACCATCCCCTTCCCTCACTGTGCCCACGTGTTCCCTCTGTGGGTCTGCAACTCTATTCCTGCCTTGAAAACATGTTCACCTGTACTATTTTTATAAATAACATACATATGCGTTTAGATATGATATTTATTTTTCTCTTTATGAATTACTTTGGAAGAGTAACAATTTAACAGGTGGTCATTGACATATTGATTGTGATTTTCTAAGAAGCCATTAAAAAGAAATATAAGTAATTGGCAAAGTCTAAAAATGGCTTATTTGTGACTGCTTGTGTAGGTAAAACATTGTATTGCCCTTTGACCTGTAAATAGAGAAATACTAGTTAAGTACAGTTTTAGTATTTACAGTTAAGGAATTACCTAAAAGTCTGATGCCAGGACACCAGTTTTGGCCTAAAAAGCTTAGGCCAAAAGGGCTATATTTAAGTTTATTAATGATTAGGAACCATTCATTTAGAACCAGGAGAGAGGCAGAAGTTAATATTAGTTTCACTGTCATTTCTGTTTAAGTGAAAATTGTTTCTTAAAGAGAGGGCTTATTGGCATAGATATGTTGAAACCACATACATAAATATGAAATAAATGATATTAGTTGTCTAGAGCTGATGTAACAAATTACAACAAACCTGACAGCTTACAAATAGCAGAAATGCACACTTTCACAGTTCTGAAAGCCAGACATCTGCCAGGCAGTGTGCTCGCTGAAGGCTTGAAGGGAGAATTCTTTGTCACCTCTTTCCTAGTTTTTGTTGAATACTGGCACTTCCTTGCATTCCTTAGCTTGTAGACCCATCATTCCAATTTCTGCTTTAGTTGTCACATGGCCATTTCTACATGTGTCTTGTCATAATGATACATCATTATACTAGGGAGTATGCCATCAATGGAGAAGGCAATGGCACCCCACTCCAGCACTCTTGCCTGGAAAATCCCATGGGCGGAGGAGCCTGGTGGGTTGCAGTCCATGGGGTCGCTAAGAGTCAGACACGACCGAGTGACTTCACTTTCACTTTTCACTTTCATGCATTGGAGAAGGAAATGGCAACCCACTCCAGTGTTCTTGCCTGGAGAATCCCAGGGACGGAGGAGTCTCATGGGCTGCCGTCAATGGGGTCGCACAGAGTTGGACACGACTGAAGTGACTTAGCAGCAGCAGCAGCATGCCATCAATATTAACTTGATTCAATCTGCCAAGACTCTATTTCCAAGTGATGTCACGTTCACAGGTACTGACGGGGGTGGGGAGGGGGGCCTTTGCACATAATTCTGTGGTCTTGATCTCAAAGTATGATCCTATTCCTTTGCTGTGTGTTCCCCTCTCAGAAGCTTTCTCTCTGAAGTACTCTGAAGGCAGGTTTCTCATGTTTTCCCAATTTTCTAAAAGTGTCTTTTTATTTAAAATTGGTTTTTTATTTTATTTTTATCTTTGGCTGCATGGGCTTTTTGTTTCAGTGTGAGGAGGCTCCGGAGGTCTCGGCCTCAGCACTTGTGGTTGCATGGGCTTAGTTGCTCTATGGCATGAGAGATGTTAGCTCCTTGACCAGGGATCAAACCCATGTCCCCTGCATTGCAAGGCAGATTCTTAATCACCGGACCGGAATGGAAGTCCCTTCTCCAGTTTTAATAAAGAAAAAATAAATAATCAGAGAAGTGATAGGCCAAAGGCAACATGTTAAGATTTGGAAAACAGAGTCTAGTCGGGAAAACAGAAATCACTCCAACTATTTTAATAGAGAAGATTTAATATAAAGAATGGAGAACTGAAAAGGCAAGACGAAAGCATTGAGGTGACATAGATCTAGTCAAGAAAAGTTTTTCCAGTAGTCATATATGGATGTGAGCATTGGACCATAAAGAAGGTAGAGCGCCAAAGAATTGATGCCTTCAAACTGTGGTGCTGGAGAAGACTCTTGAGAGTCCCCTGGACTGCAGGATCAAACCAGCCAATCCTAAAGGAAATTGCTCCTGAATGTTCATTGGAAGGAGTGATGCTGAGGCTCCAATACTTTGGCCACCTGAGGCAAACAACTGACTCACTGGAAAAGACCCTCATGCTGGGAAAGATTGAGGGCAAGAGGAGAAGGGGGCAGTGGAGGATGAAATGGTTGGATGGCATCACAGATTGAATGGACATGAGTTTGAGCAAACTCTGGGAGATGGTGGAGGACAGAGGAGCCTGCCGTGCTTCAGTTCCTAGGGTCACAAAGAGGCAGACATGACAGCAACTGAACGCAGCAACACAGGAGGGACACAAGGAAGTGGTTGGAACCTGTCTTTGGCAAAGAAGTGTCACAGAGCTGGGACCCACACTGCTGTGGAGATGGCGCTGGGCAGTCTTCTGGTGTCTCGGAAGGGCACAATGAGGCCAGTTTTGTGAGTGTGAAAGCATACAGGAAACTAGAATGTCACCACTGCCTAGGTGATGGGCTAGTGCTGAGCGGAGAGTGACAGGCTGGCCAGTACTCAGGAAGGGGCATGTCTCCCTCCGCCTTCCTCCCTCCGCCTGTTATCAGCAGTCTTTCTGGTAGTGGAGCCCCTTTTGCCAGAACCAAACTGGGAGCCATCTAACAACTGTGAGATGAGGGCCAGAGCCCAGTGGCGGCATCGTAAAGTGGATGGCAGAAAGGTGGACTTGGATTTGGGAGAAGTCTTAGCTTAATAACCAGCAAATGCAAGTTTGCAGGGCCAGTTTCCATATTTGAAAGACTAGTTGACACTTTACATTTGTTTATATACTGTGGCCCTTTTGAGAGACATAAACCATTGTAATGACTAAGATTTCCCCTCCCTATGACCTCCATAGCCTCCATAAAGAAGGATGAGCTTCAAAGAATTGATGCTTTCAAACTGTGGTGTTGGAGAAGAATCTTGAGAGTCCCTTGGACAGCAAGATCAAACCAGTCAGTCCTAAATGAAATCAACCTTGAATATCTATTGGTAGGACTGATGCCAAAGCTGATGCTCCAATACTTTGGCCACTTGATGTGAAGAGCTGACTCACTGGAAGAGACTGATGCTGGGAAAGATTGAGGGCAAGAGGAGGAGGGGGCGACAGAGGATGAGATGGTTGGATGGTATCACTGACTCATGGATATAAGTTTACACAAGCTCCTGGAGATAGTGAAGGACAGAGGAGCCTGTCGTGCTGCAGTCCCTGGGGGCACAAAGAGTTAGACAAGACCTAGCTACTGAGCAAGAAAACAAATACCCTCTCAGAACAGATATCACCCTTGAGGGAACTTTGCCTCATGAATATGAGCATCACTGGTTCTCAGAGCTAGATGTTTGATAGCTTACCTCTCAGGCACAGATATTAAAAGCTGAAATGTGTGATGTGGAGTAAACCCTTTGCTCCTCAGGGATACGCTCTGGGCTTTGAGTTCCCTCCTGATTGTAGGTTGCAGTGCAGGGTTGGGGTTTATGGTGATACTGTATCTCTGTATCCAGCTTCTGGTAAACTGTAAACCAGCTTCTCCTACTCACCTCCATGTGGACCTTGTGTCATTTGAATGATATGTAGACTCAGACAGTTTTTCTACATTTTTTTCAGTGGAAGTT
>SJYX01003222.1:0-13813 GCA_006410675.1 Oreotragus oreotragus
TGCGTAGAGCTATTTCACACTTGGTTCTCACACTGTTCTTTCTTTAACCAGTTTCCCAGCTTTCTCAGCCTGCCTGTCTCTGACTCAACTTGTGGATTCAGCTTGAATGCATCTCCCCCAGGAGACTTTCTGTGAATCTGCACATATTCATGTGGCCCCCTTCTCCAATGCTGGCGTTGACCTCTGAGCATCCCTCCATCTCAAAGGACCTTCTCCACTCCTATACTGCTACGGTTGTCTGATCACGCATTTTATATTATTCAACCTTCAAACTGTAATGAGCCTAAAACATACCTCATTCATACCCAAAGATCCCTTCACAGGTTGTCTTTGAATCTAGTCCCCAAAGCTACAAAGCAAAGCAAAGAGGGTAGGACGGTTCAACCATAAGCCCCTCACTTCTCTGCTCCACCTAACCCAGTACCTATCAAATATTCTTGAGTATATTGCACCTAGTAAACAGCTGGACCCTTCTGCATTCTAAGGTATTTGGAAGGTACTGTGGAAACCTACTAATAAGACAAGCTCTTGAAAATCTAGGCTATAAATAGACGAGGTGTTACTGCAGCAGCCACAGAGAGAGGAAGGGAGGGAGGGAGACCAGAGGGAGAACATAAGGAGCTATCAGAAGGGGTATGTAGAAGGGAGGCTCAGAAAAGGGTGATCCAGAAAAGAGGTGATGAGGGCAAAGAGTGGATAAGGGGTTATAGAAGTAAATGAATGGAAAGGGATTGACTGTATAAAACTATTGCAGTTATGAATACATATGCGTATAGGTATCTAGCACAAACCCAACTCAAAGTAACACAAAAGCATAAGAAAGAGCCTAATTTTTCAAGCCCTCTGCAGTCAGTCTGGGGAAAGACAGAACCATTAGAAGAAACGGAAATGCAGAGCCTTTTGTCTCAGGGTAAAATAGCAGGAGGTCACAAGAGGAAGTAGTCTTGTGGCAGAGGAGTCCAAGTGGGCTTCTTGGGAATGGGACATATTCTGGGCTATCAAACACATGGAGAACTGAGCTGTGAAGGGGTGAGGACACCGCATGGAAGAGGAGAATGACCGTTTCTAGTCTTTCTAGAACAATGCCTCCATCAAGCGTTAACATGCTTTCCTAGAAGGCAGCCAAGGAACTCTGGGAAATGCAACTTATAGAAGCCCACTTTTGGAGACCCACTAGATACTGGCACATCAGGGCTCTGAAAAGTCCTCCAGAAGAGAAACCTGCTTGACTTTGTTTAACGTGGATTTCCCAGAATTCTCTGAGCCTAGGCTCCTTCTTTGCAACATACTTGTACACATTCTGGGAAATTGTAATTTATGGAATATACCACCTTAAATATATTTTAAAGTGTAGTATATCCCTCTTTAGGAACAAAAATGTTTGTTTAAACTTTTCCCATATATCCTGCTGTTCAGCAGTCTGCTCTGTCCAAATTACATCTTTTAAATCAGCATCTCAAAATACACTAACCTGTTAGTATAAAGAACTGAATGACTCTAAAGTTCCTTTAAAATCTAATGCCCAACAATAAGCATAATTTTAAAATGTAGTTAATCTCTGGGGATACAACTAAGTAGTGAATATATATGGTTTCCGGGGCTTCCCTGGTAGCTCAGCTGGTAAAGAATCTATCTGCAATGCAGGAGACCTGGGTTCAATCCCTGGAAGATCCCCTGAAGGAGGGCATAGCAACCCACCCCAGTATTCTTGCCTGGAAAATGCCCACAGACAGAGGAGCCTGGTGGGTTATAGTCCATGGGGTTGCAAAGAGTTGGACAAAACTGAGCAACTAAGCACAACACACACACATATGGTTTCCAGGAAATTAATGATTTCATATATTTGGTAAAATTCCTTCAGTTCAGTCACTCAGTCATATCTGAATCTTTGTGACCCTGGGTACTGCAGCACGCCAGGCCTCCCTGTCCATCAAACTCATGTCTATTGGGTCAGTAATGCCATCCAACCATCTCATCCTCTGTCTCATCTCATCTTCATCTCATCCCTTCTTCTCCTGCCTTCAATCTTTCCCAGCATTAGGGTCTTTTCAAATGAGTCAGTTCTTCACATCAGGTAGCCAAAGTATTGGAGTTTCAGCTTCAGTATCAGTCCTTCCAATGAATATTCAGGACTGCTTTCCTTTAGAATGGACTGGCTGAATCTCCTTGCAGTCCAAGGGACTCTCAAGAGTCTTCTCCAAATTCCTTAAGGAACAACTTAAGAACACATTCTTGTTTTATTATGTATATCATAATATCTATAAGAAATTAAACAGTAGAACTCAAAGACTCAGTCTTTAGAATTGAAAAATAATAATCATTTAAACAGACTTACTGATCTTTGCAAAAGCATTTTTTAAGTACATCTCAATGTTCAGTGATGTCCAGGTCAGTGCAGCCAGGCCAGGCTGGAGAGCTTCATCCACTTTCGCCAAATGAGGGACCATCAGTTGCTCTATGATGGGAGGCATTTTTGACTTCACCCTCTGATATTCAGCCAGCATCATCTACAGTGAAACAGGGTCGACATTATCAAATAATATCTCACTTTGAATATCTATTAAGAGCTCATTTTTATCCAAAACAATTACTTTTATTTAGAGTCCAGCTATAGGGCTCCAAAAAGCAGCCAAAACAAAACCAGAGTAGAACAGAGATGCAATTTCTCCATGGATACAAACTCCTCATCCAATAAAGAACACCTAAGGAGGAGAGGGAAAGAACTGCAAAGTAAGAGTTTTTCACCCCCTATCCAGCCCTGTATACAGATGTAAGAGTTGAACCAGAAAGAAGACTGGGAGCAGAGAAATTGATGCTTTCAAATTGAGGGTCTAGAGAACACTCATGAGAGTCTCTAGGACTGCAAGGAGATCCAATGAGTCAATCCTTTGGGAAATCAATCCTGAATACTCATTGGAAGGACTGATGCTGAAGCTGAAGCACCAATCCTTTGGCCACCTGGTGCAAAGAGCAGACTCATTGGAAAAGACCGTGACGCTGGGAAATATTAATGCTAGGAAAAGGAGAAGAAGAGGCAGAGGATGAGATGGTTCGACAGCATCACTGACTCAATGGACGTGAATTTGAGCAGACTCTGGGAGAGAGTGAAAGACAGGGGAGCCTGGTGTGCTGCAGTCCACGGAGTCGCAATGAGCTGGACACGACTGAAGGGATTTAGCATGCATGTACACAATAGTACCTCCAGCCTATCTTTTATGGTTATGTTAATATTAATAATAATTAATTATAAGAAAACAACCTTAATGCACTTCTTAAATACAATTGTTAAGCTCGTCTTTATAATATGCATGTGAGTGTTACTTTGTCATTACATCAGTGTTTCCCAAAATGCTTATGCTGAAACATTAGCCACAAGAGATTCTGTAAGAAAAATGGTCCCTGGAAGAGTAAGTTTGGAAAACACTGTACACAATACCTCTTCTCTCTGACAGTCACAATTAATATTAATGATTCTGAGAAAACTACAGGAAGGAAGTAAAAAGCCCAGCAGTCTTTGTGAATTTTAAATTCAACATTTCCCAATGGACAACATTATCCTTTCTTCATTTAATACTTTTCCACAATTTCTGTAATATCTTTTCAATTTCCATGAAAAATCTAGATTTGATGATTCTATTAGCAGCTACTTAACACATTTTCTGACCATTTGTCTACTGCTTACCTTTCTTTGGAGTTCTCACTTATTCTCTCTGCAAGGCAAGTCTTAAACCAGCCTCCAGCAGCCCTTCCACTGCCCCTCTTAATCTTTTAACCCCGGGATGTATTGTTCATTCATTTTAGAAATGAAAGACTAAAGCTTAGAAGCGTAAAGTAATTTGCCCAAAGATAGTGCTTCAAATCCCGACTGGCTTCAGAATCTGTATTCCTAATGATTAGTTTATGATGATTCATCCCTTTCTAGTCTGAACTGCCTTCCAAGGAATAGGTAAAGACAAACTCTCAGCTACTTCAGCTTCTCAGGCTTCTATAGAAGCCTACAAACTGTTAAGTATTCAGCACAATAACTCAGCGACACCTGAGATGGTCTCCAAACATGCTAATTGATCTGCTTTTACCAAGTACTCAGGCTGAGTGGGAACTTTTAACTCTTTCAAACTCAAGACACAGTAAAAATTACCCATCAGATGATAATTCACTTGGAATTGTCGTTTACAGCTGTGGTGGTTCTAAAACATTATTTGAAAGATAAACTTTTTAATCAAATAAAACATTCTTTGACCCTCCTCCATTCATAGGGTAGGGTCTATGTTCCCTCTCCTTCTCTCTGTGTGGGCTTATGGAACCCAACAGAGGACAGCAAAGGTGATGCTATGAGACACATGTCAAAGTGCTCGTCGCTCAGTCGTGTCTGACTCTTTGCGACCCCATGGTCTGTGGCCTGCCAGGCTCCTCTGTCCGTGGGGACTCTCCGGGCAAGAACGCTGGAGTGGGTTGCCACTTCCTTCTCCAGGGGATCTTCCTGACCCAGGGATCAAACCTGGGTCTCCTGCACTGCAGGCAGATTCTTTACCATCTGAGCCACCAGAAAAACCCATATATATATGTGTGTGTGTGTGTGTGTGTGTGTGTGTGTGTGTGTGTGTATGTTTATGTATATATTCTTTTTTCAGGTTCTTTCCCATTATAGGTTATTATAAGATATTGAGTATACTTCCTGGGCTATACAGTAGATCATTGTTGCTTACTTTATATATAGCAAAAATAACTATTTCTTTATAAATACAAAGATTGACTTAGCTATTCTCTAACACCCAAGAAAAATATAAAAGGGAATGCCAACATGTTGACCAGTATTTGATGAGCTTACATCTGAGGAATGTCTGCACGTTGCTAATACTAACTTTATAACATAGCATGAAAGAGTGGGAAAACACTAGAGTATAAGCTTGGGTTCTGGTCCTACTTTGGCCACCTGCCAGCTATGAGACCTTAGCTAAGTCATTTAAGTTCTCTAAGGCACAGTATTGTCACCTCTAAAATAATATAATGGTACTCTGCACCAATTACCTAACATGGCTGTGGAAAATATTGAATGGAATAATGAATATGAAAATGATTTAAATGTAAAGCGTTATGCAAATACGTGACCTATTGGACTTGTCCTGTGATACTAGCCACTATGAAGTTATAACAATGGTTTCCATGTTATCAAATATAATGGCAGCACAGCTGACTTCATTTGAGCATCTTCTGGGCAGTATTTGTCACTGGTGACCAGTCCCTCCATCATGAANTTAACCCCGGGATGTATTGTTCATTCATTTTAGAAATGAAAGACTAAAGCTTAGAAGCGTAAAGTAATTTGCCCAAAGATAGTGCTTCAAATCCCGACTGGCTTCAGAATCTGTATTCCTAATGATTAGTTTATGATGATTCATCCCTTTCTAGTCTGAACTGCCTTCCAAGGAATAGGTAAAGACAAACTCTCAGCTACTTCAGCTTCTCAGGCTTCTATAGAAGCCTACAAACTGTTAAGTATTCAGCACAATAACTCAGCGACACCTGAGATGGTCTCCAAACATGCTAATTGATCTGCTTTTACCAAGTACTCAGGCTGAGTGGGAACTTTTAACTCTTTCAAACTCAAGACACAGTAAAAATTACCCATCAGATGATAATTCACTTGGAATTGTCGTTTACAGCTGTGGTGGTTCTAAAACATTATTTGAAAGATAAACTTTTTAATCAAATAAAACATTCTTTGACCCTCCTCCATTCATAGCGTAGGGTCTATGTTCCTTCTCCTTCTCTCTGTGTGGGCTTATGGAACCCAACAGAGGACAGCAAAGGTGATGCTATGAGACACATGTCAAAGTGCTCGTCGCTCAGTCGTGTCTGACTCTTTGCGACCCCATGGTCTGTGGCCTGCCAGGCTCCTCTGTCCGTGGGGACTCTCCGGGCAAGAACGCTGGAGTGGGTTGCCACTTCCTTCTCCAGGGGATCTTCCTGACCCAGGGATCAAACCTGGGTCTCCTGCACTGCAGGCAGATTCTTTACCATCTGAGCCACCAGAAAAACCCATATATATATGTGTGTGTGTGTGTGTGTGTGTGTGTGTGTGTGTGTGTGTATGTTTATGTATATATTCTTTTTTCAGGTTCTTTCCCATTATAGGTTATTATAAGATATTGAGTATACTTCCTGGGCCATACAGTAGATCATTGTTGCTTACTTTATATATAGCAAAAATAACTATTTCTTTATAAATACAAAGACTNTGTGTGTGTGTGTGTGTGTGTGTGTGTGTGTGTGTGTGTGTGTGTGTGTGTGTGTGTGTGTGTTTATGTATATATTCTTTTTTCAGGTTCTTTCCCATTATAGGTTATTATAAGATATTGAGTATACTTCCTGGGCTATACAGTAGATCATTGTTGCTTACTTTATATATAGCAAAAATAACTATTTCTTTATAAATACAAAGACTGACTTAGCTATTCTCTAACACCCAAGAAAAATATAAAAGGGAATGCCAACATGTTGACCAGTATTTGATGAGCTTACATCTGAGGAATGTCTGCACGTTGCTAATACTAACTTTATAACATAGCATGAAAGAGTGGGAAAACACTAGAGTATAAGCTTGGGTTCTGGTCCTACTTTGGCCACCTGCCAGCTATGAGACCTTAGCTAAGTCATTTAAGTTCTCTAAGGCACAGTATTGTCACCTCTAAAATAATATAATGGTACTCTGCACCAATTACCTAACATGGCTGTGGAAAATATTGAATGGAATAATGAATATGAAAATGATTTAAATGTAAAGCGTTATGCAAATACGTGACCTATTGGACTTGTCCTGTGATACTAGCCACTATGAAGTTATAACAATGGTTTCCATGTTATCAAATATAATGGCAGCACAGCTGACTTCATTTGAGCATCTTCTGGGCAGTATTTGTCACTGGTGACCAGTCCCTCCATCATGAATTTTTTCCTACCCCTAGCTTTCTTTCTTTTTTTAATTATTTTATTTATTTCAACTGGTACTGTAGTGGTTTTGCCATATATTGACATGAATCAGCCATGGGTGTACATGTGTCGCCCATCCTGAACCCCCCTCCCACCTCCCTCCCCATCCTATACCCCTTGGCTTTCTTGATACTTAGCTTTCCCCTGCCTCAAAGGCTAATCCTTAATTTCCCTAGCATATTTGTCCTCTCCTAGCAGACCTGTTATTATTGGAACAATTCAGAGTTTAATGAAGACCCTTTTCTCTTCTTTATATTCTCCTCTTTGGAAATCTCATGCAGGACAATGACTTTAAATAGCAACTCTATTCTGATAGGGCTTCCCAGATGGCACAGTGGTAAAGAATCTGCCTGCCAACGTAGGAGACACGAGAGACATGGGTTTGATCTCTGAGTCAGGAAGATCCCCTCGAGTAGGAATTGGCAGCCCACTCCAGTATTCCTGCCTGGAAAATTCCATGGACGGGGAAACCTGGGATGCTACAGTCAATGGGTTTCAAAGAGTCAGACACGCCTAAGAACACACATATATACCCTGAACTTCCCTGGCGGCTCAGACAGTCAAGCCATCTGCCTCCAATGTCGAAGACCTGGGTTCGATCCCTGGGTCAGAAAGGTCTCCTGGAGAAGGAAATGGCAACTCAGTCCAGTACTCTTGCCTGGAAAATCCCATGGATGGAGGAACCTGGTAGGCTGCAGTCCATGGGGTCACAAAGAGTTGGACACGACTGAGCGACTTCAGTTCACGTGTGACTTCACTTCACATATATACTCTGATAACCCTCAAAAATATGTCTTCTACTTTGACTTCTCTAGNTGCCTGGAAAATCCCATGGATGGAGGAACCTGGTAGGCTGCAGTCCATGGGGTCACAAAGAGTTGGACACGACTGAGCGACTTCAGTTCACGTGTGACTTCACTTCACATATATACTCTGATAACCCTCAAAAATATGTCTTCTACTTTGACTTCTCTAGTTCAGACATACATAATCTGCATGGACAACATCTCTACATCAGTCTCTGAAATATCATCTTGTACTTGAGATGGGAGTTATTGATTCCCTTTGGCCCCCCCCAAAACAAACTAGTTCCAATCTTTACCAGCTCCATGAGTGGACTTTCCATTCGGAGCCACAGCAGGTTATTGAACATGTGGGCAGAACACAAGCAACACGGTGAAGGAGTCAGACACAGCTCAGCGACTGAACGATAGCAATAGTATCTGTGAGCCCCACTTTGAGTCAATCCATCGAGCTGCTCACACTAAAAACAAAGGTATCACCCTTGAGTTCTCTCATAACCTGCCTGTTGGCATCATTCTCTAATCCGCTGATCTACTATTCAACTGCACCTTAGTTCAGCCACCATCTTCTCCATCCTAAATTGGTACAACAGCCTGCAAACTGGCTTCACATTGACCCTTTGTTATTGTCTAGTCACTAAGTCGTGTCTGACTCTTTTTCTGGACAATAGCCTGCCAGGCTCCTCTGTCCATGGGATTTCCTAGGCAAGAATACTGGGGTGAGTTGCCATTCCCTTCTCCAGGGGATCTTCCCAACCCAAGGAAGTCTGCCTTCTTTACCACTGAGCCACCTAGGAAACCCCACAGTGACCCTCCTGTCCCTTAAAAATCACCTAGCAGCAAGAATGCTTTTATAGTAAAGGACACCACGCCTTTTTCTCCTGCTCAGATTCCTCTAATAGCTTCCTCATGCACCCAAACATGTACCCTTAGTTTACAAGCTCTATAAGGACCTGGCCTTTGCCAACTCTACTTTCTGGCCTCAGTCACTCCACTACAGTCATCCCGAGTGCTTTCTATTCCTCAATAATGACACACCACTAGATTTTTTTTTTTTAATGAACACTGGGTTGCATTAAATGCATTTTGTAAAAAAAAAAAAAATGCATTTTGTAATGAATCCAAGATGGGAAAAAAATAAAAGTTCCATACCTTCATGTTACTGAAGTTCTTCTTGTATGTGTCTCGTTTCTGGAAAAGAGCAGCTGCAAACGGTGAAACTTGTAGACCCATCTGTGACATGCACTCTGTTTCTCTAAATAAGGTTAGTATCTGAGGATCAAAGTTTACGAACAGTTCCCCTGTGCCAGGAGCCTTCACCAATAAAGAAGCCTCAAGTCCTATGTGAATTTCTTCAGTCTGTGAGGAAAGAGCAACATTACTATTATTAGAGAGTTCAGTGCATATACTGCTGCTGCTAAGTCGCTTCAGTCGTGTCCGACTCTGTGTGACCCCATAGACGGCAGCCCTCCAGGCTCCCCTGTCCCTGGGATTCTCCAGGCAAGAATACTGGAGGGGGTTGCCATTTCCTTCTCCAATGCATGAAAGTGAAAAGTGAAAGTGAAGTCNGCATATACTGCTGCTGCTAAGTCGCTTCAGTCGTGTCCGACTCTGTGTGACCCCATAGACGGCAGCCCTCCAGGCTCCCCTGTCCCTGGGATTCTCCAGGCAAGAATACTGGAGGGGGTTGCCATTTCCTTCTCCAATGCATGAAAGTGAAAAGTGAAAGTGAAGTCGCTCAGTCATGTCTGACTCGTAGCAACCTCATGGACTGCAGCCCACCAGGCTCTCCATCCATGGGATTTTCCAGGCAAGAGTACTGGAGTGGGGTATCTAACTCGGTCATTTCTGGGAATAAAGATCATTGTGTGTCCTTTCATGGGTTTGCGCTTCACAAACTAAAGACGATGGAGTCTCTTAATCTTTTCCTAACTTCACTTTCAGGGGGCGAGAAAAAAGCCTTAAAACTCTTGGTGGTGATGTACAGTCAGTTCAACAAAATGCTTTGGTCATGAATCTCTTATATTTGGTAAGTGGATACTGCAATAGAGATGACTTCTCAAAAGTCACTTTGCTCCCTGATATCTTCAACTCAGTTATTTTTCCTAATAAAAGTTTCAAGAAACCTACATAAATCAGTTTTCATTTATCTAGAAAAGCTATGAAAAACATTACAGAGACATCTCTGTTATTGATCCAGACACCAAAAGTTGAACTAGGAAAGTGAGATACCATTTTAGAGGCCTTGTTAGGCTGAATTTTATCCTCCAAAATGCTTCCTGCCAATCTACCAAGAAATACAAGTGTTGGTAAGGTATGAAATAGAATTGGATTAACCTAGTATACAGGAGGAAAAGGGGACGACAGAGGATGAGATGGCTGGATGGCATCACCAACTGGATGGACGTGAGTCTGAGTCAAGTCCGGGAGATGGTGATGGACAGGGAGGCCTGGCGTGCTGCGATTCATGGGGTTGCAAAGAGTCGGACACGACTGAGCAACTGAACTGAACTGAACTGACTGAGTATGACCAAATAAAAATTAAAACTGTGCTTAACAGGCATGCTGCTGTTTATGGACACTTAATGGAGAAAAAAGGAGCTTAATGGAAAAACAAAAAAAGAAATCCTAACCAACCAGATAAAGAAAGCAATAAACAAGATCTTCTTCCTTAGGAGTTCATAAATTAAATAAAAATAAGTTTCTGTTACCTGGCTTTATGATCTTTTTTTCCAAAATTAAAAAGTATTTTCCTTCATGGACATATTATACTCTTTGACTGATTATTGCAGTCAACCAACCCTGTCTTATAAAATAGACACAAAGTCAACTTTCTACAGGTGTAAAACTGCCCAGGGTAGTAGAGGATTCCCTGTGGATCTGACACTGGCAGCCTCATCGTAGAGCGTTAAGTCAGACTCACTTGTTGAAGCCACGCCCTGTGGTAGACAACCTCAAACTCCAGGAGGACCTTGGCCACCCTGTTGTAACTGCGAATCACTGGCTTCGCTTCTGCAGTCTGGAGCACGGACGGGTGCTTCTGGAAAAGCTGCATCGGTTGCTGAATCCTGTGGAAGAGCTGCCGGGCCCACAGAATCTTCCCAGCAATGGGAGGTTGGTCTCGAGCCAAAGGTGGGTCGTTTTTCTGCTTTGTATACAGCTTCGAGATCATATCAATGTCAGCCCCGTAGTTTTCAAGGACACGCTGGTATTTGTCATCAATACCAAGATTAGGTATGTTCAATCTGTTATATTTTTTTAAAGTGAAATTAATGGGATGATATTGAGAACTTCTATTAAGACTTATTTTAAAACATATGCTGACATATTTATTATCTTTTTAACTGCATGCCAGGAGACTTGGTCTCTTGTCTTTTCATTATTGTTTAGATCTAAATATATTTAAATTTCTAGGAGTTTTTTTATTCAGAAGAGGAGACATAAAGTTCTAAGCATACGTTTTTGAGGTCTAATTTAAGTGCACTGTGGTTAAAAAACTTGGTCCATATGATAATGGGTATTTGAAATTTTTAACTCATTTTTTATGGTCTATTCCATAGTTATCCTTCATAAATATTGTTGTATGGAACCTATATATGTCCTGTAAGTGAAACTTGAAAATTGCATTTTTATATTTTTACTAATTTTTTTGTCCTATCAATACATAAAAGAACTACCTTGAACAGCCAAAATACATATATATATCTGCTGATGGAAGAGAATGAAGTATTTACTTGGCATGATAAAAAAGCAAAATGGGACTTTGGTTAAAACTTCCCCTTCCAACACAGCGGGTGTCGGTTCGATNTTTTTTGTCCTATCAATACATAAAAGAACTACCTTGAACAGCCAAAATACATATATATATCTGCTGATGGAAGAGAATGAAGTATTTACTTGGCATGATAAAAAAGCAAAATGGGACTTTGGTTAAAACTTCCCCTTCCAACACAGCGGGTGTCGGTTCGATCCCTGCTTGGGGAGCTAAGATCTCACACACCTTGTGGCCCAAAACCAAAACATAAAACAGAAGCAACATTGCAACAAATTTAAGGTTTGTTAGTTGTTCAGTCGTGTCCAACTCTTTATGATCCCATGGACTGTGGCCTGCCAGGCTCCTCTGTCCATGGGATTCTCCAGGCAAGAATACTGGAGTGGGTCGCCATGTCCTTCTCCAGACCATCAACCCGACCTAGGGAGCGAACCCCGCTCTCCCCCATTACAGGCAGACTGTTTACTGTCTGAGCCATAAGGGAAGTCCAAATTCAATAAAGAGCTTAAAGCAAAATTATAAAACAAAATCAAAATGGAATCAGTCCATCAACCATATGGCAATAGAGGGGCTGTGAGGTTTTTTTGGTTTGGGTTTTTTTTTTTCTTTCTTTTTTATATCTTGTGGGATCTTAGTTCCCCAGCCAGAAAGTGAACCTGGGCCCTTGGCAGTGAGAATGCAGAGTCCTAACCACTGAACCACCAGGGAATTCCCTGAAGTGTTTCAGTTTTTTTTTTTAAATAGTATCAATCCTTAAAACCTAGTCAAAACTATTGGTAAATTACTTCAAATTACTTAACCATTAACTGCTATTATGATAGGCAGTCACAAGGTACTTCAAAGCTGAGAGGAAATAAACCCATAATCCTCTGAAGAACTTACATCTGCGGTCTTGTTATTCAGATTGTCAAGAGAGGATCTTCTTTGCATTAGAATAGGAAATAATAATAACAATAATAATGTAAGCTAAACTATGTTCATATTACCCCAATTTGGAAAACAGAACTTAGAAGTCTTTCAAATTTTTACCTTTCAAATCTCTTTAACATACTTAGAGCTTGATTTGTGTTTTGAATCTTTTCAATTGTAACATCCATGAACTTCTGCAACTCTTTCTGAAACAGAAAGAAGTCTGACAATGAATGAGTTAGCATTGCAAAGAAATCCTATTTAGCAACAAGGTAAAAGAGTTCCCCATTCTCTACAAACACACACCCTATAGGACAAAATACAGCAGCAAATGTAATGCTCATCTAAGCTTAAAGAAAGATAAATGTGCAGAAGCCAAAGAGGGACTTGAGAGCCAGGGCAGTCAAGGGGGTGGTGCCATGGCAGGACCCAGGGATACTGGACCATACATTTCTACGGCAAACATCACATCTTAGGGCCATGAGATCTTCCTGAACTGAAGAACTGTACAGTTAGCCTACCTAAATAAACCCTCAGAGGTTATCACTATATAAAAGTATCCAAGTATAAACTATGCAGAACTAGAGCATTCACAATGCTTCCACTTCCTCCCTTTAATTTACACAAAGATACACAAAGAGCCAACAAGCACATGAAAAGATGCTTAGTATCACTAGTATCACACTAATTAGCATCACAGTAATCATTGTGCTCAGTCGCTAAGTCATGTCCGACACTTTGTGATGCTGTGGACTGTAGCCTACCAGGTTCCTCTGACCATCTCTCTAACTTGGGACACAGTAAATCTTTATGAGGCTTCCCTGGTGCCTCAGATGGTAAAGAATCCACCTGTCCTCCTTATAAGTGTATGTTATCATATGTGAAACAAATCACCAGTCCAGTTTCGATGCATGATACAGGGTGCTCAGGGCTGGTGCACTGCGATAACCCTGAGGGATGGGATGGGGAAGGAGGTGGGAAGGGGGTTCAGGATGGGGAACATATGTACACCCATGGCTGATTCATGTCAATGTATGGCAAAACCAATATTGGTTTAATTGGTTTAATTAGCCTCCAATTAAAATAAATAAATTTATATTAAAAAATAAGTTCTCTAGGACTTGTTTGGAACATATCCACTTATCTTTGAATCCTCACTTGCTGGTACAATATCAGAATACTATACTTTTATAATTAGTCATTTTAGCCACTATTTGCCCTTTTTAAGATATATTCATTACTTTGTTCTAACATATATGTACTTATATTTCAATCATGTTACATGTCAGATGTGATCTTTAAGGACCAATCAACTCTATCTACTTCTGTACCCATAACC
>SJYX01003223.1:0-10532 GCA_006410675.1 Oreotragus oreotragus
GGTATACTCAGCGTGAATTTGTTGAATTCATACAAAACAAATGGAGGAATGGTGCCTTCAGGGAGGTTAAAAATAAGTAGCTAACAGTGCAGTGATGGAGTGCACATAGTTCTTAGAAACTTCTGTGTAAAAGATTTCATAAAAAAACGTGCTACTTAAAGCAAGAAATAGCCAGTAAAAGGAAAGGAGCAATTCCAAAGGGAAGGGACCAATTCCTACTTCAGAGTAGAGAAGTATGAAAGCTTCATGGAGAAAACATGGCCCTATGAAAAAATCCCCAGCAGTATGATATTGGAGAGGAGTAAGAGAGCTGTGTAAGAACTAGTAGTTGTCGAGTAGTATATGCTATACCAGAAATTTGAATTTCATAAGCCATTGGTGAGTCATTGGAAAGTAAATTTGTGAATTCTGGAAAAGCAGGTTTTTTAAAGTAATTTTTAAGTAAAACCTGTATTTTGTGTGACTTTTAACTGACATAATAGGGAATGATGAATGAACGGAGAAATATAGACAATATCTTGATATGTGTGTGTATGAGATACTGATATATAAAGACAAGTGACTAATCCATTCATATCTGGTTCCAGTGTTTTAGATGTTTCTTTTCTTTATATAAACTTAAAAAGTTTAGTCTGCCACTAGGAAAAAAATTCCATAAAAAGAATTGGACCTATATAAATAAAAATTTGAAATTAAAGGCATAATTCTCCATATCCGGATTACTTGGGCTACAATTCTAGAATTTTTACACTAAGAATCTACTTTTAACAAAGTTATTTTGTGTTTGTAACCTTATTGAAATGCCTGAGTGACTCTAGAATATAGTTATAGGGACTGGTGTACTTTTATTTAAAAAGGAAAAGGGTAATGATGTTTTTCTTTTTGCAGTCTTTTGGTCTCACTGAAAAACATTACAGTCAGAAATATTTGAAGTAGATATTTTTTATCTTATTTTGTAAAAATTCTTTTCTTTATAATAGGAACGTGGACCATCATCACACTTGCCACCGCCTCCAAAGTTGCTTGCACAGCAGGTAAATCTTAACTAAATGGTTGTTAATGGTCTGTAGGTATTATTTGCCCTATTTGTTATAATGGAAAGATTCTGTGTTTCTTATTGATAATTTTTATGAAATAGTTATCAGCTTTACCTTGTAGCTGCACCTCTTTCTTTAGCCTTTCCCTCTTCCTTCTCAGCTGATTAGCATGCTCCTAATTTTTCTAAGAAAATAAGAAGCACGTGTTCTTCCCAATCAAGTACCTTTCCTGTACTGACTTTTTTCTATTGTCCTTGTTCCTTAGGACCACCTTTCTACTTGTTCCCGGGATCACATCTTTGTCGGTTACAGTAACATTGTCTCTCACCTTCAAGAAAAATTTTAAACACCAACTCTCCTTCAACTTCCACTACAGTTCACACCTTCCCATCACCACCACCAGTTTCCTCCCTATATCTCTGTTCTCCTTCATGGCAAAATTGTTTTAGGGAGTTCTTTACACTTCCTGCCATCACTTTCTCATTAACCCTCTCCAGTTATGCTTTCGTCTCCCAGTGTTACCTTTGAAAAATTATCAAGGTTAGTAATGACTGTTCTATCTTGCCAGTCAGTTCTCTTGTATTCATTTACTTAATCTCAGCAGCAGTTAGCATAGGTAATCTCTTCGTCTCTCCATCCTTCTAAAATTTTGCTTTTGAGATATCACAGATATTAACAGTTCACAGGCCTTCCTTCCCTGATCACTCTGTTGTGATAGGTGCACGTACCATCACCATCATCTGCACTAGTCATTTTTCTTTTAACCGCTGCATGCTCTTTGTAGCATTTCTATACACATACAAGCTAAAACTACAACATTTAGCAGAAAATGTAGAAGAAAGTCTTTATGAACTTGGGCCAACAAAAATGTCTTGGATGAGACAAAAAGCACATGAATTAGAAAGAAGAGATTGATCAGTTTGATTTTTGAAAAATATCTCTAAGGCAAAGAAAAGATATCACAGGAAAAATATTAATAATTCATCTGACAAGGAACTTACATTGGGCGGTGGGGGGGTGCACGTACGTGTATTGAAAAACTCTTGCAACTCAACAATGAGACCAAAGAGTCCAACGGAATGATTTGAACATTCATTTCATAAAGTAAGGTATACAGATGGCTAATAAGCACATGAAAAAATGTTCAATATTTTTAGTTCCCAGCAAAATGAGAACTAAAACCACGTTGAAATTTTGTTACACGTCCAGAATTTTCAAGGCTGATGGCACCAGATGTTGGCAAGGTATAGAGCAGGTGACACCCTCATACATTGCTGATGGCGCCATAAAACCTGTAATCACTTTGGAAAACAGTTTGGCAGTTTCTTATAGAGTGAAACACATAGTTGCTATATGACTTGGCAGTTCTATTCCTGGGTATTCATCTAAAGGAAACGAAAACATTCATTTACACAAATACTTAAGCAGGAATGTCTGTAGCTGTCTTATTCCTAGTTAAAAAACTAGAAGCAATCCAAAGGTATGTCTGTCCACAGACAAAACAGTATGCTTCTGATGCCATAGTATCCAGCAGTAGAATTGAGCAAACAGTTGTTGCACACAGTGACCCCAAAACCACTACCCTGAGCACCAGAAGCCAGATACAAAACAACAAAACTTATTGTATCCATTTTTGTGAAATTTTAGGAAAAGCAGAACTACTCTATTACTACAGAAGCAGATTACTGGTTGCATGGGGTCAGGGATTCATACAGAGGCCTGACGAAAATGCTCTATATGTTGAATGAGGCAGTAGTTACATAAGTTTTATCATTGTCCAAAGTCATCAAACTATACAGTTAAAATATATGCATGACATTTTATGTAAATTATACTTCAGTAAAGTTGCTTTTCAAAAAAATGCTTACCCTGTGAGTTTACAGTGTAAATCAGGTGTGCTTGTATAATTACTTTGTTTTTGTAGCTTGTCTTTGAGGTATAGATTAACTAACAATACCAGAGAGATGAAGCAGATTTTCTAAGGTAGCACTGTTAGTAAATGGTAGAGTCTGGATTCATGGTTTGTTTGGTTGGTTGTTTTTAGTATTCAGTCCAGTGTTTTCACCATATCATTGTTTTCTCTTTTGTAGGAATTCTGAATAGTTATATGGCTTTTAAGGTCTCTTCACCCTAGTAGCTATTAAAAATCAGTATTTTTAAAGCACATTTTTAGTTCCCTCATGTTTCAGCTCTTCATGTGCTTTGTTTCATTCTGCTTGTCTTTGCATAGTTGCTGGCATTGATTTTAGACTTTGTAGTAATTGTTTTAGAGCACATCAGTTGAAAATTAAATCAGTAAAACTCAGTCTCTCAGATGATCTCCTCTCCACCATGGGCTCTAGATATGAATCTCTCTTTAAACATAGACTTCTCAAAAAAAAAAAAGAGAATTCTCTACCCAGGCTGCTTTCTAGGAGTTTCTTCTCCTTTGGAGTGTCAGCAGCATCTTTGACTGTCCACTCTGTCCTTGTAACTGTATCCCGATCTTGGCTCGTGTGGTGCCATGTTGCATCTTTATGGACTTCTTTTCTCCCTCTTTAGGTATTCCATCTCTCGCAGTTACTACTAAAGCACTCATATTCTAAATTTCCTTTGTCTCTAAATTTAGATTTTGAAATACATGTTGTGGCAGCTTCTAATTTTACTCAGCAAATACTGAGTGAGCATTAATGTCTGGCACAGTAGATAGGTACATGCTCAGTTAATATTAGATGGCTGGATTAACTATTCTAGAAACTTATCTAGATATACTATTTTCCCCACATTGATTTTGCATTTAATGTATATGTTTTTCAGGGAAATTTTCTGATATTCTATGGAGAATTTTGCTCCTGCTATTTGTCTGTGATATATCTTGTGTTGTCATACTCATCTGAGAATTTATTTTAAAATTTCAGCATCCTCCTCCAGACCGACAGGCAGTACCTGGAAGACCAGGCCCTTTCCCTCCCAAGCAGCAGGTCCCAGATGAAGATGAAATATGGAAGCAAAGAAGAAGGCAACAGTCAGAACTTTCTGCAGCAGTGGAACGTGCTCGTAAACGGCGTGAAGAGGAAGAGCGAAGAATGGAAGAACAAAGGAAAGCCGCATGTGCAGAGAAACTTAAACGACTGGATGAAAAGCTTGGCATAGTGGACAAACAACCCTCTCCAGAGGAAATCAGAGAAAGGGAGCGAGAAAAAGAACGAGAAAAGGAACGGGAACGTGAGAAAGAACTTGAAAAAGAACAAGAGCGGGAGCGAGAGAAGGAGAGGGAAAAAGAAAGGGAAATGCAACAGGAAAAGGAAAAAGAACTGGAGCGAGAACAGGAAAAACAGAGAGAAATGGAGAAGGAAAGAAAGCAAGAAAAAGAGAAGGAGCTAGAACGGCAGCAAGAAAAGGAAAAAGAACTGCAAAAGACTAAAGAACAGGAAAAGGAATGTGAGTTGGAGAAGAGAGAGAGAGAGAAAGTAGACGAAAAAACTGAACACAAAGAACCTCCTTCAGAACCTATGGTAGAAAAACCAGAAAGTGAAAACAACTGTAACAAAGGTATGATAGTCTTGTTTGTCCTTACGTAAGCTTTGCAAAAGGCTTCCTATTATATTGTGAATGTTGAATGTTTGTGTATTTTTAAAATATGTAATCCAAATAAAAGTGATTGATGTTTTTTGGTTATAGGTTGAATTTTACTGGATACGTTGTTTTTATTTGAATATTTGAAAATGTGGGTTTTGTTCTGTAATTTTTTTATTATGATAAAATTCGTAAGCATAAAATTTAGCATCTTAACCATTTTTTATTAAAATAATATTAAAAGCACTCCTAATGAACCATCACTGCCATTTATCTCCAGAACTCCTTTCATCTTGTGAAGTCAAAATTCTATATCTATTAAACAATAACTCCCCAGCCCCTGGGTGGTGATTCCTGTGGGTGTGATTGTAACTGTTGGCAGTGCCTCATGTGGGTGGAATCATATAGTATTTGTCATTCTGTGACTGCCATTTATCATAATGTCCTTAAGTTTCATCAGTTGTAGCATGAGTGAAAGAAAAAAAGAAAGGGTGGAATGGCCTCCGTTTTTAAGGCTACTAATTCGTCATTTTCTTTAGAAATATATATGTATATATATAGTCTGTGCATACCTTAATAATACTTTATTGCTAAAAATGCTAACCATCACTAACCCTTCAGTGAGTCATGATCTTTTCGCTGGTGTGGGAGAGTCTTGCATCAGTGTTAATGCTGCTGATGATCCAGGTGGTGGTTGCTGAAGGTTGGAGTGGTAGCTGTGGCAAATGTCTTAAGATAGCAATGAAGTTTGCTGCTTCAGTTGGCTCTTATTTTACAAATGATTTCTCCATAACATCAATGCTGCTTCATAACTTTAACAGTCTTCATAGTCATCCCCAGGAGTAGATTCCATCTCATAAAACCACTTTGTTCGTTCATCCATTGGAAAGCAGCTTATTGTCTATTCAAGTTTTGTCATAAGATTGCAGCAATTCAGTTGTATCGGCTCCACTTCAGATTCTAGCTCTCTTGCTGTTTCTACCACATCTCCAGTTACTTCCTCCACTGCAGTCTTGAACCCCTCAAAATTGTCCAATACTAAGTTGAATAAAGTAGCAAAAGGAGGCACCTTGTCTTCTTCCTGATCTTGTAGAAAAACTTCTCAGCCTGTCAACATTGAGTGTGATATTAGCTGTGGGTTTCTGATAAGTAGATTTTATTATGTTGAAGTAGTTTCCTTCTATTCCTAGTTTGAGTATTTTTATCATAAAAATGTATTGAATTTTGTCAAAAATCCTTTTCTCTATTAATTTTGATGATCATGTTATTTTCCCTTCATTCTGTCAATGTGTAGTATATTGATCAATTGGTATATATTGAACCATCCTTGCATCCCAGGAATATATCCCACTTGGTAATGGTAATTATTATACTTTTAGTATGTTGCTAAATTCTGTTTTCTAGTATTTTATTGAGAATTTTTGCATCAGTGTTCATAAGAGATATTTGTATTTATCTGCAGTTTTCTTGTGTCCTTGTTTGGCTTTGGTATCATGGTGATGCTGGTCTTGTAAACTAATTAGGAAGTGTTCCCTCCTCTTCCATTTTTGGAAGTTTGAGAAGAATTGATGTTAGTTTTTTAAATGTTTGGTGGAATTCATCGGTGAAGCCATGAGGTCAGGACTTGACTTCGCTGCAAGATTTTTGATTGCCTGGTTTAAAGTCTGTTCACATTTTATGTTTCTTTGTGATTTTTAGTGTTGGTAGATGTTTTTGTTTTGGAGACTGTACATTTCGTCTAGGTTATCCAGTTCATTGGTATACAATTGTTCATAGTTCTTTCATAATCCTTTTTATTTCTGTATAATTGGTAGTAATTTCCCATTTTCATTTCTAATTTTAGTAATTTGAGTCTTTTTTCCCCTTAGTTTACTGTCCCAGCTAAATATTTGTCAATTTTGTAGAGCTTGTCTAAGAACCAACTTTTGTTTTCATTGATTTTTTTCTCTATTTTTCTGTTCTCTATTTTCTTGATCTCTGCTGTGAATTTTATTTCCTTCTGGTACCTTGGGTTTGGTTCTTATTCTCATTCCTTAAGTCATAACTCTAGGTTATTGATTTTGAGAGCTTTCCTGTTCTTTAATGTAACCATTTATAGCTATAAATTCCCCCCTTTACTTTTCTGCATCCCGTAAGTTTTTGTATGTTGTGTTTTTGTTTACATTCATCTCTTAGGTATTTTCCAACTTCCCTTCCACTTTCTTTTTTAATTTTTTGGTTGTTTAAGAGTGTTATTTAATTTCTTGGAGAAGGAAATTATTTAATTTCCACAAATTTATGAATATTCCTTACTTCTCTAGTGGTTTTGAACTTCTTTCCATCTTGGTTAGAGAAAAAACTTTCTGTATCTGTCTTTTGAGCTCTTTTGAGAGTTAATTTGGGTCCTAGCATCGTCTTTTCTGAAAATGTCCTTGAAAAGAATATATATGCTGTTTTTGAGTTGAGTGTTCTGTGTGTGTCTGTGAATCTAGTTGGTTTAGTCGTGGTTTCAGAGACTTCACTTTCCCTTTTCACTTTCATGCACTGGAGAAGGAAATGGCAACCCACTCCAGTGTTCTTGCCTGGAGAACCCCAGGGACGGGGAAGCCTGGTGGGCTGCCGTCTATGGGGTTGCACGGAGTCGGACACGACTGAAGCGACTTAGCAGCAGCAGTGGTGGTTTAGTCACTAAGTCGTGTCTGACTCTTTTGACCCCATGAACTGTAGCCTGTTAGGCTTCTCTGTCCATGGGATTCTCCAGGCAAGAATACTGGAGTGGGTTGCCATTTCCTTCTCCAGGGGATCTTCCTGACCTAGGAATCAAACCTGGGTCTCCTGCATTGTAGGCAGATTCTTTACCAACTGAGCTACGAGGGAAGCCCAGAGTTGGTCTAGTTGGTTTATTAAGTTATTTTTCCTTATTTCCGTGTGGCTATTCTGTTCATCATTGAGATGGGGTTGTTGAAGCCTCTGAATGTACAAGTATGTATCCCCCGGTATTTTGCATCATAGTTTTTTTGATGGTCCTGTTACTAGGTGTGTAAATGTTTATAATTGTTGTGTCTTGCTGTATTGAACCTTTTATTAGTATTTAATGACCTTCTTTGTCTCTTGTAAAACTTTGATTTAAAGTCAGTTTTATCTCAGTGTAGCCACCCTGCTCTCTTTTGGTTACTATTTCCATGGAATATGTTTTCATTTTCAGTTTATTTGTATCTTTGAATCTAAAGTGAATTTATTGTAGATATCATATAGTTAGATGACCTTCAATTCTCTTTTGTCAGCAAAATAGTATTGGCTTCATACTTAGATGCTGATTCTTTTACTCTTTTATGATTCCACAGCATTTAACTATATGAAATCTCCTTTGTTTATACACGGGTTAATACTTCTAAAATTTAAGTTGAATAGAGCTTAATGGGAATTTTAGATTGTCATAATTAAATGACTGCTCTGTTCATAATTTCATATTTGTTTTTCTACCAGCTTGGATATATAAAAGTGGGATATATAGGTTATCTATATGCTTACCAGAAATGCTTCCCCCCCCCCCCCAAAAAAAAAAAAACAACTTTGCTGGACTTCCCTCGTGGTCCAGTGCTTAACACTCTGTGCTTCCATCACAGGAGGCATGGGTTCATACCTGTTGATGTGTGGCACCGCACCCCCCTTACTCCCCAAAAAAAGCCTTTGCTAGCTACAGTCAGCTGATGTGTTCTTCCCAAAATTGGATCAGAAACTCTAATTAATAGAACTATGCTCCAGATTTAACGTTTGGTCTTAGTAGAGTTAACAGTGATTTAAACTAGAAATAGTTTTATTTCAGTACATTTCTGTTATGGAAATACTGAAATTTTTTTTACTGTAAAATCCATTCTATAAGACAATGCTGCTTGAAGTTATAAAGCTATTTAAAGTTTTCCTTTAAGTTTTTAATCTGTATTCTAAGTTACCTTCAAATTTGGTCCTTAATGTCACTATAAAGAGAAGTAAAAGTATTTTATCTCAACTTTTTTAAAAAATAAGATATAGTCCGTGCAGATTGTTGAATTACCAAATTGCACAGATTTCTTATATTAAGCAGTATAGAGATAATTTGATGTTGATTATGGGCTTTTATTATGTATCCTATTGGAGAAGGAAATGGCAACCCACTCCAGTATTCTTGCCTGGAGAATCCCAGGGATGGGGGAGCCTGGTGGGCTGCTGTCTATGGGGTCACACAGAGTCGGACACGACTGAAGTGACTTAACAGCAGCAGCAGCAGCAAGCACTTAACTCAAAACACTTAAAAAAGGTAAAGCAAAATTTCTCACCACAGAAATGAAAAATATTTTTATACTTTAAAATTGATGAATTCTGAAAGAACAATCTTAGAGAATTTTATTTGCAGTTAATGAGAAAAAACCATGAATTAGAAATAAGGAAATTCATTTTAGTCATAGTTTGCAAGCAAATACATATATTGACCCTGATTAATTTACCATCAACAGCAACTATATATTGTACATGAACTAATTTTGGTTTTGTTTATAGTGATCATTATATGGTGGCACTTATATTTTCATTCACATTTTATATGTCCTCTGATGGCAATTTAACTTCAGCTGGGTTTACCAGTAACATGTACCCATTTCATTTTTAAATGTTACACCTTCTTGGCTGTCTTTTCCTTCTAATATTTTATCATTTTTAAAACATTTTTAATATTGAATGTAATACAAAGTGTGACTTTTGATTCTTTATTGCATGGTTTTACATTGGCTTTACATTAGCTTTCCCCTTAAAATTCACCTCTGATTCTCTAAGAAAAGAATTTATAACATAACATGGCTTTGTAGTTATAACAAATGGCATTTTCTAGAATAACTGTAACTCTGGTTTTCTTTGGGATGAGAACTTTTTTTGGTTGAGGGGATGTGTATGGTTCTCCTTTTTGTGTATCATAATTGATACCCTTTACATAGAGCAATGATTTATATATTTGAACATACTGGTGGATCGTTTGGTTGTCATGATCATTCATTTTATGATCATTAAAATGAATGATCATAGTTTAGATTCATTAGTTTTCTCTATAGATAGTGCCCTAATCAAAAAAATTTCATAAGCCAACATGTTCTGTTTTAAGGATTTATAGGCCATTCTTGTTTTCATCTAAATGCTAGTGAACCACCAGTAAATGTTGACAGCAGTGTTAATATTTATTGAAACAGTGAAAAATAGAATTTGAAATGGTTTATTATCACAAAATATCAAATACAGACTTTTGCATGATAAAGCGTCTGGACATGTGAGTTCTATCTTAAGAATCCAGCTTTGAGAAAATCTGAGGTTTTTTTAAGTTAATGTTACCTCATTGCATTGATGGTTACCAATATTAAAATACAAAATGGTGTTTTGGAGTAAGGATACTTTCTTCCTCATTAACTTTTAAAATATGTCTGATTATTTCACTCCAGTATGAACAGCATGTATTAATGTTAAGTGTGAGAAATGAGTATACTTATCTTTCACCTTTTCTTTGGACAGAGGATGACCCAATTTTCACTAGACAAGATAGCAATCGCAGCGAAAAAGAGACCACGCAGGTAGTATATGAAACAGAACCAGAATCAGGGTCTCAGCCTCGGCCTGCTGTATTATCTGGCTATTTTAAACAGTTTCAGAAGTCTTTACCACCACGATTCCAGCGGCAGCAGGTAACAATAAAAACATTTTATCTTGTACATGTGATTTGAAAGGTTTATTGTTCAGTAGTATGAGAAATAATTTAACATAAAATTCAAAATACCCAAAACATACAAATTTCCTCTGAAAAGTTTGCCTCTTTTAAATTAGTGAAAGTTTGTTGATATGGGCTTTATACGTTCCTTTTTTTTTCTTCTGCCTCATCTTCCTTTCTAGGAAATGGTTTCTTACAGTGTAATTGATGAGTGATGAGTTGCTGAAGTATAAGGC
>SJYX01003224.1:18650-84991 GCA_006410675.1 Oreotragus oreotragus
TGCGACCCCATAGACGGCCTACCAGGCTCCCCCATCCCTGGGATTCTCTAGGCAAGAACACTGGAGTGGGTTGCCATTTCCTCCTCCAATGCATGAAACTGAAAAGTGAAAGTGAAGTCGCTCAGTCGTGTCCAACCCTCAGCGACCCCATGGACTGCAGCCTTCCAGGCTCCTCCGTCCATGGGATTTTCCAGGCAAGATTACTGGAGTGGGGTGCCATTGCCTTCTCCGACTAGTATGGCAGTATTCCTCAAATTGATCTATAGTATCCCTACTTCTTCCCAGGTGGCACTAGTGGTAAAGAACCTGCCTACCAATGTAGGAGGCATAAGAGACATGAGTTTGATTCCTGGGTTGGGAAAATCCCTTGGGAAGGAAATGGCAACCCACTCCAGTATTCTTGCCTGGAGAATCCCATAGACAGAGGAGCTTGGCAGGCTACTGTCCGTAGCATCATATAGAGTCAGACACAACTGAAGCGACTTAGCACAGACCTACCAAAAATCTCAGTTGCCTTTCTTGCAGAAATGGACAAAATTATTCTACATTATCGGATAATTATATATATATATATATGGAAATGCAAAAATAGACAAAAACAATAGAATAGACTAAATTATCTTGGAAAAGAAGAACAAAACTGAAGAATATACACTCCCCAGTTTCAAAACTTATACAGCTATAGTAATCAAGTCATTGTGGTACTGGCATAAAAATAAAAATATAGATCAAGCAGAATTCAAAAATCTGAAAATAAACCTTTCCATTTACGGTCAATTTATTTTCAAGAAGAGTGCTGAGACAACTCAATAAAGAAAGATAAGTATTTTCAAAAAGTTGTACTTGGACAGCTAGATAGCCACAGGCAAAAGAATGAAATTGGGCCCCTACCTCACACTATATGGAAAATAACTCAAAATTGATTAAAGACCAAAAGTTAGGGCTAAATCCATAGAAGTTTTACAAGAAAACATAGGAGTAAATCTTCATGTCTTTGGATTAGGCAATCATTTCTTCGACATGACACAAAAAGCACAACAACAACATAAAAAATAAACTGAACTTCACTAAAATTAAAAACTTTTGTGCAATCAAGGGCATTGTCAAGAAAGTAAAAAGACAACCCAAAGAATGGGAGAAAAATATTTGCAAATCATATATCTGATGAGGGGCTTATATCTAAGCTATATAAAGAACTCTTACAAGGCAATAACAACAAAAAAGACAAACAACCCAATTTTTAAACGGGCAAAGATTTTGGACAGACATTTCCCTAAGTAATATATACAAATGACCAAGAAGCACATGAAAAAAAAAAATGCTCAGCATCATTGGTTATTAGGGAAACAGAGATCAAAATTACAGATATCACTTCATGCCCACTATGACCAAAAAAATGGGGTTATATATGTTAGTGAGGATGTGGAGAAACTGGAAATCTCATACTGTTAGTGAGAAAAAAAAATTATGCCGCCATTCTGGAAAGCAGTTTAGCATATCCTCAAACCAGAGTGACCGTAAGACCCAGAAATCCCTTCCCTACATAAATACACAAGAGGGGTAGAAACATATTCACACAAACATTTAGGATATTGTCACAATGGGATATCCCCTCCAAGAAGGACTAAAATAAAAAGTAGTAACAACACCAAGTGCTGGCAAGCATGCAGAGAAACTGAAATCACACACACATTGCCCCTGGGAATGTAAAACAGTTCATTCAGCAGTTGCTGGAAAATAATTCAGCAATTGGTTAAGAAAACTAAACATACAGTTACTAAGTGGTGGTGGTGATCCATTGCTCAGTCTGGTCCAACCCTTTGTGACCCTATGAGCCTGCCCGGATCCTTTGTCCATGAAATTTTTCAGGCAAGAAGACTGGAGTGAGTTGCCATTTTCTCTTCCAGGGGATCTTCCTGACCCAGGAATTGAACCCATGGATCCTTCACTGTCAGGCAGATTCTTTACCACTGAGCCACCTGCTGCTGCTGCTGCTAAGTCACTTCAGTCATGTCCAGGCCCATAATTACTATATGACTAACAACTGTACTCTTGGCTATTTGTGCCAGAGAAATGAAAAAAACTTTGTTCAAATATAAGTGAAACTGTATGAAAACTTGTACATGAATGTTCACAGTAGTATTAGTAATAACCAAAAACTAGGAACAACCCAGACATCCTTCAGTGGATAAACTGTTAAACTCTGATACACTCATACCATGGAATACTACTTAGCAGTAAAAAGGAATGAATTATACACACAGGAGGTCTGTGACTCTCCAAGGAATTATGCTGAGTAGTAAAAAAAGAAAATTATATGCTATATGATTCTATTTGTATAATACTTTTGAAAAGACAAAGCTTAGAAATAAACAGCTTGTTGGTTTTGCCAGAAGTTGGAGACTGGGGCTGAAGGATGGAAAGAAGGGGGTATGGTTATTCAAGAGCAACAGGAAGGGTCTTTATGGTAATAAAAGTGTTGCCTATCCTGATGTCATGATGAATTCACAAACCTATACATGTGATGGGACTTCCCTGGTAGCTCAGATGCTAAAGCGTCTCCCTACAATGCAGGAGACTGGGGTTCAATCCCTGGGTCGAGAAGATCTCCTGGAGAAAGAAACGGCAACCCACTCCAGTATGCTTGCCTGGAAAATCCCATGGACGGAAGAGCCTGGCAGGCTACAGTCCATGGGTTCGCAAAGAGTTGGACACGACTGAGCGACTTTCACTTTCACATACATGTGATAAATTGCACAGAACTAATTACACACACACAAGTACAAATGGAGAAATAGTAGTAAAATTTGTGATTTGTATCAGTGTCAATATCCTGGTTGTGACACTGTACCACTGTTTTACAAGATGTCATCACTGTAGGATTATGGGTGAACGGTGTGCAGAATCTACTACTTCTTACAACTGCATATGAATCAACAATTATTTCAAAATTTAAAGTTTCATTTTAAAGTGAAAGTGAAGTCACTCAGTCGTGTCTGACTCTTTGCGACCCCATGGACTGTAGCCTGCTAGGCTCTTCCATCCATGGGATTCTCCAGGCAAGAATACTGGAGTGGGTTGCCATTTCCTTCTCCAGGGGATCTTCCCCACCCAGGGATCAAACCCAGGTCTGCAGACAGACGCTTTAACCTCTGAGCCACCAGGGAAGCCTTCACTTTAAGGCCCCCTACTTACTATGATGGAAGGAAGAGAGGAAGGGAGGGAATAAAATTAATACTAACTATGGATTTACCATAGGGTCGCACAGAGTCGGACACAACTGAAGCAACTTAGCATGCATGCATGTGTTGGAGAAGGAAATGGCAGCCCACTCCAGTGTTCTTGCCTGGAGAATCCCAGGGACGGGGGCTGCCATCTATGGGGTTGCACAGAGTCAGGCACGACTGAAGCGACTTAGCAGCAGCAGCAGCAGCATGGATTTACCATGTTCTGAAATCCAGGCTCTTTAACACCTGATTGGAGATCACTATTATCATTATGATTGTCCCCATTTTATAGATGAAAAGACTGAGGCTTAGAGAATAATCGTCCCGCTCTCAAAGATACACTTTGAGGCATCAGGAGTCAAGTCCTGCTCCCTGACTCTCCCTCTGCCTGTCTCCATCTTTTAGGCAAACACAGCCATCAATCACATGTCGGCAACAACTGCGTTACTCAGGAGGAAATTGAAGCCAGACTGTAAGATGCAGTCCACAAAATTCATGATTTCTTCCCCCACCCCTGCTCCTCTACTTGGTCCCTTTTTCACATGGATCGGGTTTTTATTTCTGCGTTTATTGCACATGCAAATTACAGATGAGAGCATCGACTACACAAGTCATTACTCAGAGTAGCATCTCCCCAACTGCCACCGGACGAGGACCGAACAGCTTGTGGTTAATTTGCTATATAATCACTGCCTATGACAGGGGGGCCGGGCTGTGCCTGTGCTAATATTAGGAAAGGGGAAGCTGAGCAAGGAGAACTCCGGGGGGGTTGGGGGGGCCGGGGGAAGCGCGGTGTTGAACCAGGGAGAAAAGAAGAGAGAACTGCAGAGGACCAGAGAGAGGATCTCTGCCACAATCAGAGGCATTTGCTCCTCTGCTATAGAGTAGAGGGCTTCCCTGATGGTTCAGAGGTTAAAGCGTCTGCCTCCAATGCAGGAGACCCGAGTTCGATCCCTGGGTCAGGAAGATCCCCTGGACAAGGAAATGGTAACCCACTCCAGTATTCTTGCCTGGAGAATCCCATGGGCGGGGAAGCCTGGTAGGCTACAGTCCACGGGGTCGCAGAGTCGGACACGACTGAGCGAGTTCACCTTCACAGAGGAGTAGAACTGCTCCATTCCATCAGTCATGTCTTCACAAAAGCAGAATCTCCGATGTTCAACCTCCACCACCTCCACTCAGCCAAGGGGTACATCTGTATGCACACACTGCAACCATCGTGATGGGTCAGAGGCTGGAGGAAACTGACAAATGGGCAAGAGTTACACCATTGTACTAATATCCTAACAATTCAATAAGAAAGAAGGCCAACGATCCAATAAAAAACGGGCAAAGGATATGAACAAGCAGTTCTCCAATTAGGAAACTCAGCCTCAAAACATACAAAAAGAGGGACTTCTCTAGCGGTCCAGTGAATAAAAGTCCAAGCTTCCATTGTAGGGGGATCCCCATGTTGAGCATGCAAAAAGATGTTCAACATTAGTCTGAATAAAAAGGGTGTGCACCCTGCATATGTTCCAGTGTCTCCTGGTTTACAGTCTGTGGGAACTTGAATAGAATTTGTATCCTGCTGTTGTGTGAAAATTGTATAAATCTTAATTATGTTGAACTGGATCACAGTGCTTTCCAGGTTCTATTTCTCTGTCTATTCATTCAATTAATGTTTGAGAGTTTGATATGGAAACTCCAACNTGGGAACTTGAATAGAATTTGTATCCTGCTGTTGTGTGAAAATTGTATAAATCTTAATTATGTTGAACTGGATCACAGTGCTTTCCAGGTTCTATTTCTCTGTCTATTCATTCAATTAATGTTTGAGAGTTTGATATGGAAACTCCAACTAAAAATCTCAATTTATCCACTTAAAAAATAAGTGCAACCTACAGTGGAACTATATGTAACTTTATTCTGCATTTTCCAAGCCCCCTGTAAACGTGTTATCATACTTTCATGATTTAAATTTTTTTAAGGAAATTCGAAAGAAAATCGCAAAGAGATACCATATTTTTACCTAGCAGATGGACAAAGATCAAAATGTTTGATCACACACTGAACTGGCCAGAGTGTGGAAAAGCCATCCCTCTCAAAGGCTGGTGACAGAATAAACTGGCACCGTCTCCGTGGGTGGCAATTCAACAGTATATCAAGCTGTTTGAGGCACGTACCCATTGACCCATAAATCCTACTGCTCTAGAATACATTTCACAGACATACTTGCACATATGTATGCAAAGTTGGATGTACAAGGCTGTTCACTGCAGCACAGTTTATAATAACAGAAGATTGGAGACAGCCTGAATGTCCATCAACAAGGGACTGCTTAACCAAATTGCCGTACATCCATACAATAGAAATCTTTACGGCTGTTAGAAAAGAATGAGGCAGCTCTTTATGGATGGATATGAAACAATCTCCAAGATATATTGTTAAGTGAAAAAAAATAAAACAAAACGCTGAACAGTGTGATTAGAATGCTGCTCTCCATGAGGGTTTTTTAAGGATATAAACACATACACATCCTCACTGATATACGCAGAGGATCCTTCCAAAAGGATGACAATTTTTGCAATATTTGGTTCCATAGAGAAAAAAGGGGCTCTGGAGCTGGGAACACATTGGAAAGGAGGCTTGTTACTCTCTTTTGCCTTGTTTATAGTTTGGTTTGTGAGGACTTCCCTAGTGGTCCAGTGGTTAAGACTCTGCCCTCCCACCGCAGAGGGCTCAGGTTCAATCCTTCGTGGGGAAACAAGGATCCACATGACAGGCGGCACAGCCAAAAGAAACGTTTGTAGCACCCCCTGCAATTTCACTTCAGTACATAATTATGCTAGGGACTTCCCTGGTGGTCCAATGGCTAAGACTCTGCACTCCCAGTGCAGGGGGACTGGGTTCGATTCCTGGTAGAAGATTTGTTCCATTACAGGCCCTGAGCATGGCATACATTGCTGGTGAAGCATCTTCGAAAAACAGTTTGGGGGTTCCTCAAAAAGTTAAACATAGAGTTAATATGTGACCCAACAATAAGTTCTCATAACAACTTGTATGCAAATGTTTATGCTGGTACCATCCTTAATGGCTAAAACTTGGAAGCAACACAAATGTCTACCAACTGATAAAAGTGGATAAAAAAAATATTTACATGGACTATTATACATCATATATACAATCCATTTCAATATATGCAATGGAATATAACTCAGCAATAAAAAAGAATGACGTATTGATACGTGCTGCAGCATGAATATCCTTGCAAACATTACGCTAAGTGAAAGAAGCTGCTGCTGCTGCTGAGTCGCTTCAGTCGTGTCCGATTCTGTGCAACCCCATAGATGGCAGCCTGCCAGGCTCCCCCATCCCTGGGATTCTCCAGGCAAGAATACTGGAGTGGGTTGCCATTTCCTTCTCCAGTGCATGCAAGTGAAAAGTGAAAGTGAAGCCGCTCAGTCTAGTCATGTACAATTCCATTGCTAGGAAATATCTGGAAGGGGCAAATCCATGGAGACAGAAAGGAGATGATAGTAATGGTTTCCAGGCTTAGGGGATGAGAGGAATAGGAAGTGACTGTTAANGCTCAGTCTAGTCATGTACAATTCCATTGCTAGGAAATATCTGGAAGGGGCAAATCCATGGAGACAGAAAGGAGATGATAGTAATGGTTTCCAGGCTTAGGGGATGAGAGGAATAGGAAGTGACTGTTAATGTATGTGAGGTACCTTTGGGGGATGATGAGAATGTTCTGGAATTAGAGAGTGGTGGTGATGGCACAACTCTAAAAACTAAATACTAAAAACCACCAAATCATATACTTGAACTGGGTGAATTGTAGGGTGCAAGAATTTTATTGACATCATGCTGTTAACCAAGGAAAAGTTCAGAGAACTAAATATAAAACCTAAAACTATAAAACTCCAGAAAACCATAGCAAAAGGAAATCTGTGTAACTTCAAGTCAGTCAAAGATTCCTTACACACACCACAAAAAGCATGAAAGATGTTCTTTGAAAGATAGTGTTAAGAGGAAGAAAAGACAAGCCACAGACTCAGGAAATTATTTGCAAATAACATTTCTGCTTAAAGGATTTGTATTTCCAGTAGATAAAACTACCAAAATTCAATAATAAGAAAATCAGTGACCTTTTTTTTAAGTTCTTTGTATTTACTTAAAGTTTTTGAGGGGCTGCGTTGGGTCTTGGCTGCTGCCTTCAGGCTTTCTCTAATTGCAGAAAGAGGGGGCGACTCTGGTTGCAGTGAGCAGGCTTTTCATTGTTTCTCTTGTTGCGGAGCACAGGGTCTAGGGTGCTTGGGCTTCAGTAGTCACATCTCACAGGCTCTAGAGAACAGGCTCAGTAGCCATGGCTCATGGGCTTAGGCTCCAAGGCACGTAGAATCTTCCCGGACCAGGGGTCCAATCCGTGTCTCCCGCATTGGCAGGCAGATTCTTAACCTCTGGACCACCAGGGAAGTCCAACCCAACTTTTCTAATTGGTAAACACTGCGATCAAACACTTGATCAAAGAAGATTTCTAGATGGCAAATAAAAACATGAAAAAAAATGCCCAAAATCATTATTCACGAGGGGAATGCAAATTAAAACCGAGATAAGATTTCACTCTACTCCTGTCAGCATAGCTAAAACTTAAACGACTGACCGCATCAGATAAGGGTGAGTATTTGGAGCAACTGGAACTCTCATACCATGCTGGTGTGAAATGGTACTGCTACGCTGGAAAACTTTTGGCAGTTTCTTAAAAAGTTAAACATACAGCAACATGTGATCCAGATATTTCACTCCTAGGTGTTTACCCAAGAGAAACAAAAGCATAACCTATGTAAACACACACACAGGAAGGTACATAACAGCATTAGCACTAATAGCCAAAAACTGGGAATCAACCAAGTGTCCATCAACAGGCAGAAACGCAACACTCGTGGCACATTTGTGGTATCCAGTGGAATACTCGTCCACCGATAAATGACAAAAAGGAATGAACTATTAACACACGCGTCAACCGGGGTGAATTTCAAAAGAGCTCTGCGGAGTGAAAGAAGTCAGAAAAAATGCAAACTGTATGATTTCATTTGTATAAAATTCTAGAAAAGCAAAGGAATCTTCAGGGACAGAAAGCAGATCAGCGATTGCCTGGAGATGGGAGGGAGGAGAGAATTTAGGAAGGTGGGAAGGTGGATTGCCAAGGGACATGAGGAAACTTTGGGGAGTCACAGATAGGTTCATTATCTTGAGTGTAATGTTAGTTCTCCAGATGTACACGTATGTGAAATCTTTTCAGATTATATACTTTAAACATGAGCAGTTAATTGCATATCAAGTAAACCTCAACAAAACTGTAAAAAAAAAAAAATTAACAGGACTTGTGAATGGATTGGGAGGCAGTCAGGGAAAGGGGAAAGAAACATCAGGTGTGACCCCTGCCCCAAGATCCCAGTTTGAGCCCCTGAGTGATGGAGGTGCCATATCCTGATGTGGGAATACGAGAGAGAGAGAGAGAGAGACAGGGGGCTGGGGAGAGAAACAGAAGGTTTCCCTGGGGATGTGTGCCTTAGCCCAGAGGGAGAGAGAAGCAGACAACCTGAGAGGCAGCCCCCAGGGCGAGTGAGGATGGAGACAGGGTCAAAAGAGGGAGAGTGGGCTGAGAACCAGACCCACAAGATCCCCAGAGACCTCACAGGAGCATCTTAAGCTTAGGAGCCAGAGCAGAGCTATGCCCAGGGCTGGCCCCCAGGCCTGCAAAGGGAGGTGTCGTTGGAAGGACGCAGGAAGGAGGAGGGCATTCCACTCTCCCCTAGACCTGGCACATACATTTCCACGTTGAGATCAGTGTAATTATCTCCATTAGACAGACAAGAGAACTGAGGGCTGCAGAAGAGAGGAGACCCATCTCCCAAGGTCGCCCAGCTTGTATCAAATCCACATCTGGGGGCTCAAGTGCTCCTTTCGGACACTGAGGTGCCCAGGAGAAAGCCCACAGGGGCCAGGTTTAAACCCAGCACCCATTAATGCCCCCCAGGGCACAAGCACACGTCTAAGGCAGTTAGCGTGAAGGAGGGAGCACAGCTAATTGCCTGTACAAATTAACTCTAATGTGGTCGGTATTGACGTACTTATCTTTCTTTAATTACATTAATCAATTAATGAAGAAGATGGCTTCCTCTGATGATAATTTCCAAGGCCCATATGTTCTTGGGCATCTGGGTGGAGCACAGGAATTTCCTCTGGGGCTCTGGCTTCCAGGGACTACAGGGCAGGCATCAGTAGGAGAATCTGCCCCAGAGACTTCTCCACCCTGAAGCTGAGCACTGTGAGAGGAGAGGCAGGAACCAAGTACTGATTCTAGGAGAGGTGGCCAGCGGATGAAGTGCAGACTCCTCACCCAGCATTCAAGGCCCCTCTCCAGCACTGCGCCCTCGACCCATGTTTATAGCCTGGGCTGACTGATTTTCTACCAGCTAAACATGCGTGCTCCTCCACCAGGGAGGCCAGCTTGCATCAGTCAGGGTCTAAGGCAGGCCAGGCTGTTGTCCCTTTCCAGTGCCTCGGAGAAGCCTTGCCTACAACAGCCTCCTTCATTCATCCACTTCCAATTCAACAAATATTTACAGTCCCTGCTGTGGGGAAGCCTCCAGCCCTTTGGGACAGACAGACATTAAACAGATCTATGACTACACAGGGCAGTGGTTCTCAGCCCATTAGAATCAGCAGGGGAGCTTTTAGGTACAATGCCCAGGCCTTACTCCAGACACATTAAAACAGAATCTCTATGGGCAGGGCCCAAACATCGGTAATTTTTTTTAATTCCTTCAGGTGATACGGCTGTGTAGGCAGCACTGAGACCTTACCTGAAATGCTGCTCCCCAGGGTTTCTTGCCTCAGAGGTTTTTCAGAGTATGACCAGCCAACTGTGCTGATACAATTCTTTGTTTCAAAGAGATGAATTTATATTAGCTACTCTATTTTCCATTTGTAAATGTGGCACATCTTGGGGAACAGGATTCCTCAGGTTCCTGCTCACTCTGATTTGTCTTTTTTTTTCCCCTAAAAATAAAAATAATTAGCTTCTACTCATCTGACCTTACTATGTGCCAAGAACTACAGTTTACATTAATGATCTTGTTTAAACTTCAGGACGACCCTTGTGTGTGTCCTCAGTCACTTCTGTCATGTCCGACCATGCTCCTCTGTCCAGAAGATTCTCCAGGCAAGAATGCTGGAGTGGGTTGCCGTGCCCTCCTCCAGGGGATCTTCCCAACCCAGAGATGGAACCTGTGGCTCCTGTGTCTCCTGCATTGCAGGCGATTCTTTACCACTGAGCCATCCAGGAAGCCTTGTGAGTGCCTGCGTCCTCAGCCACTTCAGTTGCGTCCAGCTCTTTTGCGACCCCATGGACCAGAGCCTGCCAGGCTCCTCTGCCCATGGAATTTCCCAGGCAAGAATACTGAAATGGGTCGTCATGCCCTCCTCCAGAGGTTCTTCCCTACCCAGGGGTCAAACCCACATCTCTTATTTCTCTTAAATTGGCAGACAGGTTTTTTACCACTGGCGCAACCTGGGAAGCCCTTCAAAGAATCGTTGTGTGTGTGTGTATTAGTCTTTCAGTTGTGTCCAACTCTTTGCATCCCTGTGGACTAGAGCCCACCAGGCTCCTCAGTCCATGGAATTCTCCAGGCAAGAATACTGGAGTAGGTAGCCATTCTCTCCTCCAAGATTCCAGGGGATCTTAGGGAGCAGTAAATGAAACAGCCCATAAAATGCTTACCAACTCTTTGCATCCCTGTGGACTAGAGCCCACCAGGCTCCTCAGTCCATGGAATTCTCCAGGCAAGAATACTGGAGTAGGTAGCCATTCTCTCCTCCAAGATTCCAGGGGATCTTAGGGAGCAGTAAATGAAACAGCCCATAAAATGCTTTGGACATAGTAAGCTCTCAGTAAGTGTTCATCATCCTCCAGGGTACCGAGGTGGTGGGGGTGGGGAGTGCGGCGAGCTGAAGGAATTAGAGGAGGGGAAGGGTCCCATAATCTCCCTCAACCACAGAGCAGGAGAGTTCCCAGTTCTCTCTGCTCTCCCTCAAAACCAGTACTGAACTCGCCATCAGGCTCAGAAGCACACACCTGAGGCCAAAGGTATTTTACATCCAACAATATTTTAACATCTTTTCATCTTCTCTTGCTATAGTAAGAAGACCCAGCACCATCAGTCGACTTACCCTCTGCACGTTTTTGAGTGTACCATACATTCCTGTCCACTATCGGTATAACGTCATACAACAGATCTCTAGACCTTATTCATCTTACTTAACAAACATTTTTTATTGAATTATATTAGACATACAACATTGTGTAAATTTACAGTGTGCTCACCTGAAACTTTATGCCTGTTGATGAGTAACTCTTATTTCCCCTTGCCCCCAGCCCCTGGCAACCACTGATTCCATGAATTTGATCATTTTAGTTACCTCCTATAAGAGGTATCATTAACTACTTGTCTTCCTGTCACTGGTTTATTTCACTGGACAAAATGACCCCAAAGTTTTTCCACCTTGTTGCATATTGCAGAATTTCCTTCTCTCTAGTATCCATTGTATGTATATACAATAGTTTATATTTCTTTTAAAATCAGAAAAGAAAATTAACTTTAAGAGGCCAGGGACTTCCCTGAAGGTCCAGTGGTGGGGACTCTGCACTTCCAGTGTAGAGGGCATGGGTTTGATCCCTGGTCAGGGAACCAAGATCCTGCGGGCCACCCAGCACAACCAAAAAAAGAGAGTAGATCAAAATTCAGCCTGAATGGGAGCCAGGTTTGGAGGAGAATGGATACATTATATACATGTATGACTAAGTCCTTTGTTGTTCACTTTGTTAATCAGCTATACCCCAATACAAAGTAAAAAGTTAAAAAAAAAAAAAAAAAGAGTAGACCAAAATGTTTTACTTTTTCGCTCATCAGAAACAAATGAAATTTTTAGGAAAGTGAAAGTGAAATCGCTCAGTCGTGTCCACCTCTTTGCGACCCCATGTTCTGTAGCCTATCAGGCTCCTCCATCCATGGGATTTTCCAGGCAAGAGTGTTGCAGTGGGTTGCCATTTCCTTCTCCAGGGGATCTTCCCGACCCAGGAATCGAACCCAGGTCTCCCGCAGTGCAGGCATACACTTTACTGTCTGAGCCACCTTTTTCTCTCATCAGAAACAAATGAAATTTTTAGGAATCCACCCAGAAATCTATTCTCTTAGGAGGAGACCAAAAAGGCAGAAGTGTCCAGGGTCCATGGAAGTTATGAGGCAGCCTTGCTCAAAGCCCCACCTGTGCCTGCCTTTTTGACCGTCTGCCCCTGTCTTTATTCAGGCCGTGTTTGCCTCTCCTCTGGACGGTGGCGTGAGGCTCCCAGAAGGTTTCCCAGCTTATTGTCTCAAATCCTCTACAGAGCAGCCCACACAACCTGTCAAAAATCACAAATCTGACTAGGTCTCTCCTCTCTGCTAAAAACCTTCCATGGCTCCCCATTGCCCTCTGGACAAAGTCCACATGCTCAGGCATGGCACACAAGGCCTAGGTGGGCAGTTGCATGTAGACCTCCTGCCACTCCTTGCACCCCCCCTCACCTTCCTGCTCTCGCCCCTCCACGCCAGCGCCCTCTACCCAGAATGCCTTTCCTCTGCAAACTCCTAGCCATCCTTCAAAGCCCAGCTCCTCTAAAAGAAATTCCACACATTCACCATGCTGTGATTTAGGCTGGGCTGGGTCTTTCTTGCTGTGTGCAGGCTTCCCCTAACTGCGGCAAGCAGGGGCTGCTCTTCACTGCAGCGCACGGGGTTCTCATCACTGAGGCTTCTCTTACTGTGGGGCACAGGCTGAGGGGTGCACGAGCGTGGTTGCCCCAAGGCATGTGGAATCTCACCAGACCAGGGATCCAACCTGTGTCCCCTGCGTCGGCAGGAGGATTCTTTACCACTGGACCACGGCATAAATCCCATGATGTGACTTTGAGTAAATGTTTCCAAGAGGTCAGGGCCATGTTTCCTTGGTCACATCCCTCCAACGCCTGGTTTAGAACGGCTGGCTCAACAGGGTTTGCAGAGGCGGCAATGACACTCTTGAGGTCACTGCCCCTCTCCTGGAGCCCTGCGGTTTCCAATGCCAAGGAACGTCCCCAGGTCCTGCCCACCCCTTCCCCATCCCCATCCGGTGCCCCTGGAATCCAGCATCTCTGATGCACGGTGGCAAAACAGCCCTCGCTGAGTAGAGCTATGTACTTCACCTACAAAACCCCTCGAGGAGAAGCCGTCAGCCAGCCTTATTGGAGGGGTGGCTTTCCAACCCAAGAAAATCCCAGGGGCCCTGTTCAGAGACCTGGGTGAGCTCAAGTGATCAGGTTCAGCCTCTGTCTGTGGCTGGGCAGCCTTCTGTGCCTCAGTTTCCCCATCTGCTAAGAGTGGATGGGACTGAAGCCTCTAAAGAAGCTGCTACTTCGGAGTCTGGCTGCGGAAGCTCTTCCGGGCCCTCCCTTTAGTCCAGGCAGAAATGACCAACACAGAGGCAAGAGCGCCACCTACTGACGCCCAGTTCACCAAACCACCAAAGAAATTGCCAGAATCGGCAACCTTCAACTTGAGTCAACTGCCTGCATTCTCCCTTTGCACAACCGCAGCCCCCCACCGCTTGCCCAGAGCTTAAGGGCCTACTCTCCAGCCTGGCCAAGGTGTTCGGCTGCACCATTCCCCGCCTCCAAGCCCAGGACAGCCAGGAGTCCCTGTGCCAGCCTGCCTCCTGTGTCAGACCCAGCACCAGGGCAGCCCCCAGCTGCCAACCACCCCCCACCCCGCCAAAGCCTGGGCCTGCGGCTGGAGGTGGAGAACAATGATCCCTATTGTGACTAAATTTCCCCCTGAAGATCTCATTCAAGATGTTAGAGGGAGCGATCATAAAAGGAATTAATAGTTGATTCGCTGTATAATTTCCTAGTTCAATATACTTTAGTGCAGCAGCTAAATGAGCCATCCCGGCCGTTCGGTGGGGCCAGATAGCGACTTTATCACTGGGATCTCAGGCTGAGGAATAAAAGCAATTCTTCTGAAGTAATTGCGTCTAATTAAAAGAAACATTTAAAAAGTGTAACCAAAAGGAATTCATTTCAAATGGAAAATTAATGCTGAAAAATAGCCCTGAGCTCTCTTGTCGCAGCTAATAGCCAGGCAGCCGCAGAATAATTAAACTGTTTTGAAATGTCGATACCATCCTCCTCAGAAGATGGGCACGGCTGAGCACATGGAGGGCATCGGTCAAGGGGGCAGCCTCCAGAGAGGTGGCCAGCACTGGAACTCGGGCTCAGCCACAAGCTTCCAGGCGGGGTGAGGACCCGGTCACTGTGGGCAAGGCTGGAAGAGGTTGGTGACATTGTTGCTCCTTCTTAAGCATCCTGAGTGTCTGAGTGTCCCATTAAATCCTCAGAATGGGGACTTCTGCATCCAGTCCCATCACTTCATGGCAAATAGATGGGGTGGGGGGAGGGGGTAGAAACAGTGAACAGTGGCAGACTTTATTCTCTTGGTCTCCAAAATCACTGAGGATGGTATTTGCAGCCATGAAATTAAAAGATGCTCGCTCCTTGGAAGAAAAGCTAAGACAAACCTAGACAGAGACATTACAGAGCAGAGATATCCACTTTGCCAACAAAAGCCCATATAGTCAAAGCTTTGGTTTTTCCAATAGTCATGTATGGATGTGAGAGCTGGACCATAAAGAAGGCTGAGTGCCGAAGAATTGTGGTGCTGAAGAAGACTCCTGAGAGTCCTCTGGACAGCAAGGAGATCCAACCAGTCAATCCTATAGGAAATCAGTCCTGAATATTCATTGGAAGGACTGATGCTGAAGCTGAAGCTCCAATACTTTGGCCACCTGATGTCAAACAGGTGCCAGACATTGGAAAAGACCCTGGTGCTGGGAAAGATTGAGGGCAATAGGGGAAGGGGGTGAGAGGGGATGAGATGGTTGGATGGCATCACTGACTCAATGGACATGAGTCTGAGCAAACTCTGGGAGATAGCGAAGGACAGAGAAGCCTGGCGTGCTGCAGTTCATGGGGTCAAAAAGAGTCAGACACGACTGAGCGACAGAACAACAGCTGTTGGCCCGGTGGCTTAGACTCCACGCCCAGTGCAGGGGGCCCAGCTGAGTCCCCGGCTGGGGATCTACATCCCACATGCCCCAACGAAAGATCCTGCATGCCACAACCAAGACCCAATGCAATCAAATAAATAAACGTTTTTAAAATCCTCAGAATAACCCTACAAGTCTTTTAAATTATTATGATGAATACTATCATCATCAGTTCAAAACAGGGATTCCCAGTGATAAGATATCTTGTCCGGAATCACAGCTCATATGGAGCAGAGTCAGGCTTCGACATGCTCCGGTGTTCATGTCACTCCCAGGACACAGGACGTCAGGACTCAGCTTTGGGAGAGTGGCCTTGTGCTTCCTCATGCCGTGGTTGTCAGCTGAGTCTCCACCTGGGGAGCTTTGGAAAGCCAGGATCCACTCCCAGACACACTGACTTCATCGGTGTGGGTGCAGCCTGGACATCAGTATTTCTCAAAACCTGCCCAGGTGACTCAGTGTTGAGAATCACTGGTCTAACTCCCGGTTACCAGGCACACTTCACCCAGTGGACATTCCCTGAAATCTTTTTTTTTTAATAAATAATGTACTTGAGTTTTTATTGGAGCATGGTTGATTTACAGTGTTGTGTCAGTTTCAGATGTACAGCACGGTGAATCAGTCATACATATATATACATCCACACACTTTTTTGGATTCTTTTCCCATAGAGCCCATTACAAAGTACGGAGCAGAGCTCCCTGTGCTACACAGTAGGTTCTTCCTTCCTTGTTAGGCACTTAGTTGTGTTCAACTCTTTGCGACCCCACGGACTGTAGCCCGCCAGGCTTCTCTGTCTATGGAATCTCCAGGCAAGAACACTGGAGTGGGTAGCCATTCCCTTCTCCAGAGGATCTACCCGACCCAGGGATCAAAACCAAGTCTCCCGCATTGCAGGCAGATTCTTCACCATCTGAGCCACCAGAGAAACCCACTGCTGCTGCTGCTAAGTCACTTCAGTCGTGTCCGATTCTGTGTGACCCCACAGACGGCAGCCCACCAGGCTCCCCTATCCCTGGGATTCTCCAGGCAAGAATACTGGAGTGGGTTGCCATTTCCTTCTCCAATGCATGAAAGAGAAAAGTGAAAGTGAAGTCGCTCAGTCTGTCCGACTGTTAGCGACCCCACGGACTGCAGCCCACCAGGCTACTCCGTCCATTGGAGTTTCCAGGCAAGAGTACTGGGGTGGGGTGCCATTGCCTTCCCCGAAAGAAACCCACAGTAGCTTCTTATTAGTTCTCTATTTTATATATAGTAGTGTGAATAAGTTGGAGAAGGCAATGGCACCCCACTCCAGTACTCTTGCCTGGAAAATCCCAGGGACGGGGGAGGCTGGTGGGCTGCCGTCTATGGGGTCGCACAGAGTCGGACACGACTGAAGCGACTTAGCAGCAGCCCCAGCAGTGTGTATATGNATATAGTAGTGTGAATAAGTTGGAGAAGGCAATGGCACCCCACTCCAGTACTCTTGCCTGGAAAATCCCAGGGACGGGGGAGGCTGGTGGGCTGCCGTCTATGGGGTCGCACAGAGTCGGACACGACTGAAGCGACTTAGCAGCAGCCCCAGCAGTGTGTATATGTCCACCCCAATCTCCCAATTCATCCCTCCTCCACCCCTTCTCCCCTGCTAACCCTAAGTTTGTTTTCTACACATGTAACTTTGTTTGTTCTGTAGCGAAGTTCATCAGTGCCCTTTTTTTAGATTCCACATATAAGCAATATCACATGATACTTGTCATTCTGTGTCTCGCTTACTTCCCACCCATTTCCCCAGAAAGGAAAGGAGTTTGACCTCAAGGCAAAATGGCATTGTGAATACTCCCTTGCAGGGTTGCAGCAAGAATGAAATGGGCTAATCCAGAGTCAAGCACTTAACAGAGGCTAAATAAANTATCACATGATACTTGTCATTCTGTGTCTCGCTTACTTCCCACCCATTTCCCCAGAAAGGAAAGGAGTTTGACCTCAAGGCAAAATGGCATTGTGAATACTCCCTTGCAGGGTTGCAGCAAGAATGAAATGGGCTAATCCAGAGTCAAGCACTTAACAGAGGCTAAATAAAGATTAACTTCCAAATAGAGAACAGCAAGAAGTAAGAAGATGAAATGTCTAGTGAGCCTTCACTATGGTTTCTGACTCCGTTATAACCCAAGAAGAAAACTAGATTTCAATGATGTAACAGTGAAGATGATGTGGCCAAAAGGAGTTAAGTTCCAACTTGAATTCAGAACGAGGAGGTCATGCTGGCTTTAGAGTCAAACCTATATTACTGAATATACACAAAACCCAAACTTTTTTCAAGGGCTTATAGTTACTTAAACTAAGCCAAGGGTTGCCTGTGATCAGTGGTTAGGAGGCATGCTTTAATGCAACAGAAGGATAATTTGTAATCCATGAGTGGTTTGTATGCTGACAAGCATTTCTAAAGGGCTTCCTGGGTAGCTCAAATGGTAAAGAATCTGCCTGCAGTGCAGGAGACCTGGGTTTGATCCCTGGGTTGGGAAGATGCCCTGGAGAAGAGCATGGCAACTCACTCCAGTATTCTTGCCTGGAGAATTTCATGGACAGTGGAGCCTGGTGGGCTCCTGTCCATAGAGTTGAAAAGAGTTGGACAACTGAGCAACTAACAACATAAGCATTTCTAAAGACCCTGGGAAAGCTTGCCAAGTAGGTTTAAACACGCTCCTAAACCTTATTTACACGATTAGAATTCTGAGAAAACACCTTCTTTATACATATGCAAAGATTCCCAGCTTTCCTTTCTGAACTGCAAAAAGATTCCAATTTTCAAAGATCATCAGCAAAGTACCCATCTGCTCTGTTAATGGTCAAACCCCTTAAGAGGCAACCCCAGGATCTCAAAGGGTGGCACAGAACCTTGGAACCAAGAGAAGAAGAGCTCAACCTCTGTCTTCTGATGAAACAGGGCTTACGATGAACCCAGGATCTTTGCAAGGGTGGGCAACCTTCTGGCTTTGCTGCCAACTGCCGCTTCTTTGCCTGATGACCTTCTCTGGGCGTAGAATCTACTATTTCTACCATCATCATGGCAGGTCAGAAATGCCACCCACACCCCCATGGCTCTCAACCAAAGACCCATGAGAGTTGCTGGATACATACCCCAGATCCCTCGCCTCTGGGGTGGAAAAATCTCGTGGTATTCCATGCATGGTCTCACAGTCCCCCAGCAGAATTAAGCCTCAGTCACGCTGTGGGAACTAGTTATGATCAGTAGAATCATGAACCCTTTACTGGCTGCCTGTACTGTTTCCAAGTCCCAAATAAACAAGTTAGCATTTGAATCCATGTCTACTGAGACAGAGGGTAAGAAAAACACCTTTGGAGTCATCAGGTCAGCAGTTGTCATGGAGATCCATCCTAAACTGGCCTCTGAGCACAGTGCAGAAGAGAGTATGGACGTTTGGAGTAGAGATACCTGGGCTGCATACCTGGCCCCAGTGCATACCAGCTGTGTGACTTAACAGTTGGTCAGCCTTGTTGAGTCTCCATTTCCTTCATGATAAAGGGGGAGTATTAACGCGATCCACTACACAGCGCTGTCGAGAAGACTCCTTTATATCCTGCAGGTGGAGCACTTGGCACCAGCAGGTACCTAGTCAGCAAGTGTTGGTGGAGGACTTGTTGAGTGACAGCAGGGTAAGCAAAGGAGCTTCCTTGTGTTCCTTACGCTTCCTTGTCTTCCAGGGAGGCAAGATGTTAAGACGTCAGCTCAGTCGTGATGTTGCCACTCACAGTGCTGGGACCCTGGCTTCCCCCGTCTAGATCTCCTCGGGTCTGGAGCTGTGCTGTCCATTATGGAAGCGGCTAATGGTATGTGGCTTTTTAAATTTTAAATTAAATTAGATACAATTAAAGTTCAGTTCCTCGGGTGCACTAGCCAAACTTCTAAAGCTCAACAGCCTACATGGCTACTGGTTACCTGCTCTAGACCACGTGTTGGTGTCCCCCACAGTCTCCAAATTCACATGTTGAATCTAATCCCTAATGTGACAGTGTTAGAAAAGCGCTCTTTGGGAGGTTATTAAGTCATAACAGGATTACACCCCTTATAAAACAGACCTCAGGGAACTCCTTTGGCCCTTCTGCCCTCTGAGGACACAGCAAAAAATACATCCATCCAGGACCCAAGAAGCAGATTCTCAGCAGACACCAAATCTCACAGCACCTTGATCTTGGACCTCCAGCCCAAGGACTGTGAGAATTACATTCCTGTGTTTACAAACCATACAGCCTGAAGAGACTAAGACACGACTGTACTGGACATCACAGATACAGACCACTCCCATCATCACATCAGTTCGGCTCTGGCCCAGAGTCAGACTCACCTGGGTTCAGGCCTGGCTTTGCCCCTGCTCGCTGAGATTTGGGCAGGGCACCTAAACTTTCCCAAACCTCAGTTTCTTCTCCTGTAAAACGGGCTGTACTAACCATCTCACCTCAGGCAGCAGCATCAGTCCAAGGGCCAATTTAAAAGTTCTATGTGAGGCCGAGTCCCTTTGCTGTTTACCTGAAACTATTCATCACTGTTAATCAGCTATACCCCCATACAAAATTAAAAGTTCGAAATAAAAAAAAGTTCTGTGTGAAACCACCTAGACCAGCACCTTGTCTGGCAGACACTAAAAGCACAAATGATGTTGACCAAACCTACCTCAGCCGCTATTCCTGCTTTCCTTCCTCTTAGATCTTTGGGTCCTCCTTAGGTCGTCCTCTCTCCCCAGTTCATCTTCCGTGGCCTCTGTCTCTCTCACGCCTTCCTCTCTGCCCCTTCAAGCAATTCCTGGAAAGTGCACACTCAGAACCAAAGGCTCAGACATGTGGCAGGGTAAGTGGTATTAGGGAGAATGGCTTTCCTGGGCTCTGAGGGGTGATTCTGAAAAACAGATGCCCTTAAAAGATGGCTTCAGGGTGAACACGTTGATGTATGGCAGAAACCTACACAATAGTATAATTGTCCTTCAATTAAACATAAATGTTTTTTTAAAAAAAAAAGATGCCTTCAGGGACTTCCCTGGTGGCCCAGTGGCTAAGACCCCGTGTTCCCGGTGCAGGGGCCTGGGTTCGATCCCTGGTCAAAGAACTAGATCCCACATGCTGCAACTAAAGATCCGGCAGGGCCAAATAAATAAATAAAAATAAATTTAACAAGGGTCCAGCCAGGACACAAAGGGACTAACACTTAGATCCGAGGGGCCCAGCCTGCCCTGGGCTCCTGTCCTTAGCCTTCACCAGCCCTGGTTCAGCAAAGTCAAACCTCTTGGGAGAGAATGTCCTTAATCCTCTAGCCCTCCTAGTCTCGTCCTGACACTTTCATTGCCCTTTCTTTGCTCTTTCTTTTCCCTCCACCACAATATGCTCGTCATCCAAAACTTTCCCTTTATCACCGAGCGTCCCTAATTAAGCTAACATTATTAGGGAGAAAAAAAAAAAAAACTCTCCCAAATTCTCTCTGCGTTTCAGTAGCTCTTTAATATGCGAAGCAACGAGAGATGAGCTTCTCCTAATTGCCAGTCCCTGGAGTCGCCGGTCAGAAAATGAATTGATGCATTTTTTCCTTATGAACAATGCATGTAGCACAAATTGCAATGGCCGTCACCAGAGATTTAATTACAAAATATCATTACTTTCACACATCATTTCAGATTTGGCCTGATCAAATCAAAGGAGGGCGAGAGGGAGAGGAAACTGCACTCCTAGCAGGGTCGCTCACTCAGGGGTGGCTGGAACAAGGGCAGGAATGGGCATCGCCGACATGTCCTCAGGGCCCCGCCGAGGAGGCAGCTGCTACAGACACAAACGGTAAAGGAGATTCCTGGGGCTCAGGGCTTCAGCGAAGTGGAGGCTCTGGGCTGTGGGAGGGTCCCCAGGGCATGGAAAGGTCCCCTCAAGGGAGGAATCAGGATGCAGAGAACATCACAATTCTGCAACTCAGTGGTGCTACAGACTTTCCTATCATCCCTGGCTTTAAGCAACTCCCGCCTGCCAATGCAGGAGACTTAAGACACACAGGTTCAATTCCTGGGTCGGGAAGATCCCCTGGAGGAGGGCGTGGCAACCCACTCCAGTATTCTTGCCTGGAGAATCCATGGACAGAGGAGCCTGGTGGGCTACAGTCAGTGGGTCACAGCTAAAGTGATCAGCATGCATTTATGTCTCCAGATCATTCATTCCACACATGTGTCTTGAGCCCTGGGCCAGAGACAGTGCTAGACCCCAAGGCTGCAAGACAGTGAGCGAATGAATGTGGTCCCTGCCTTCCCAGGGTTCACAGCTGATTGGAGGAGCAGATACATTTGGGGGGAGTTTTTTTATTTGCTCGGTTTTGGTTTGGGGGTTTTTTTGGCTGCACCAGGTCTGAATTGCAGCTTGTGGGACTTCCATCTTCATTGTGCCATGCGGGATCCTTAGTTGCAGGAGCTTTTCTTTAAAAAAAAAAAAAAAAAAAGAAAACACCTTCTTTATACATATGCAAAGATTCCCAGCTTTCCTTTCTGAACTGCAAAAAGATTCCAATTTTCAAAGATCATCAGCAAAGTACCCATCTGCTCTGTTAATGGTCAAACCCCTTAAGAGGCAACCCCAGGATCTCAAAGGGTAGCACAGAACCTTGGAACCAAGAGAAGAGCTCAACCTCTGTCTTCTGATGAAACAGGGCTTACGATGAACCCAGGATCTTTGCAAGGGTGGGCAACCTTCTGGCTTTGCTGCCAACTGCCACTTCTTTGCCTGATGACCTTCTCTGGGCGTAGAATCTACTATTTCCACCATCATCATGGCAGGTCAGAAATGCCACCCACACCCCCATGGCTCTCAACCAAAGACCCATGAGAGTTGCTGGATACATACCCCAGATCCCTCGCCTCTGGGGTGGAAAAATCCCGTGGTATTCCATGCATGGTCTCACAGTCCCCCAGCAGAATTAAGCTTCAGTCACGCTGTGGGAACTAGTTATGATCAGTAGAATCATGCACCCTTTACTGGCTGCCTGTACTGTTTCCAAGTCCCAAATAAACAAGTTAGCATTTGAATCCATGTCTACTGAGACAGAGGGTAAGAAAAACACCTTTGGAGTCATCAGGTCAGCAGTTGTCAGGGAGATCCATCCTAAACTGGCCTCTGAGCACAGTGCAGAAGAGAGTATGGACGTTTGGAGTAGAGATACCTGGGCTGCATACCTGGCCCCAGTGCATACCAGCTGTGTGACTTAACAGTTGGTCAGCCTTGTTGAGTCTCCATTTCCTTCATGATAAAGGGGGAGTATTAACGCGATCCACTACACAGCGCTGTCGAGAAGACTCCTTTATATCCTGCAGGTGGAGCACTTGGCACCAGCAGGTACCTAGTCAGCAAGTGTTGGTGGAGGACTTGTTGAGTGACAGCAGGGTAAGCAAAGGAGCTTCCTTGTGTTCCTTACGCTTCCTTGTCTTCCAGGGAGGCAAGATGTTAAGAGGTCAGCTCAGTCGTGATGTTGCCACTCACAGTGCTGGGACCCTGGCTTCCCCCGTCTAGATCTCCTCGGGTCTGGAGCTGTGCTGTCCATTATGGAAGCGGCTAATGGTATGTGGCTTTTTAAATTTTAAATTAAATTAGATACAATTAAAGTTCAGTTCCTCAGGTGCACTAGCCAAACTTCTAAAGCTCAACAGCCTACATGGCTAGTGGTTACCTGCTCTAGACGACGTGTTGGTGTCCCCCACAGTCTCCAAATTCACATGTTGAATCTAATCCCTAATGTGACAGTGTTAGAAAAGCGCTCTTTGGGAGGTTATTAAGTCATAACAGGATTACACCCCTTATAAAACAGACCTCAGGGAACTCCTTTGGCCCTTCTGCCCTCTGAGGACACAGCAAAAAATACATCCATCCAGGACCCAAGAAGCAGATTCTCAGCAGACACCAAATCTCACAGCACCTTGATCTTGGACCTCCAGCCCAAGGACTGTGAGAATTACATTCCTGTGTTTACAAACCATACAGCCTGAAGAGACTAAGACACGACTGTACTGGACATCACAGATACAGACCACTCCCATCATCACATCAGTTCGGCTCTGGCCCAGAGTCAGACTCACCTGGGTTCAGGCCTGGCTTTGCCCCTGCTCGCTGAGATTTGGGCAGGGCACCTAAACTTTCCCAAACCTCAGTTTCTTCTCCTGTAAAATGGGCTGTACTAACCATCTCACCTCAGGCAGCAGCATCAGTCCAAGGGCCAATTTAAAAGTTCTACGTGAGGCCGAGTCCCTTCGCTGTTTACCTGAAACTATTCATCACTGTTAATCAGCTATACCCCCATACAAAATTAAAAGTTCGAAATAAAAAAAAGTTCTGTGTGAAACCACCTAGACCAGCACCTTGTCTGGCAGACACTAAAAGCACAAATGATGTTGACCAAACCTACCTCAGCCGCTATTCCTGCTTTCCTTCCTCTTAGATCTTTGGGTCCTCCTTAGGTCGTCCTCTCTCCCCAGTTCATCTTCCGTGGCCTCTGTCTCTCTCACGCCTTCCTCTCTGCCCCTTCAAGCAATTCCTGGAAAGTGCACACTCAGAACCAAAGGCTCAGACATGTGGCAGGGTAAGTGGTATTAGGGAGAATGGCTTTCCTGGGCTCCGAGGGGTGATTCTGAAAAACAGATGCCCTTAAAAGATGGCTTCAGGGTGAACACGTTGATGTATGGCAGAAACCTACACAATAGTATAATTGTCCTTCAATTAAACATAAATGTTTTTTTAAAAAAAAAAGATGCCTTCAGGGACTTCCCTGGTGGCCCAGTGGCTAAGACCCCGTGTTCCCGGTGCAGGGGCCTGGGTTCGATCCCTGGTCAAAGAACTAGATCCCACATGCTGCAACTAAAGATCCGGCAGGGCCAAATAAATAAATAAAAATAAATTTAACAAGGGTCCAGCCAGGACACAAAGGGACTAACACTTAGATCCGAGGGGCCCAGCCTGCCCTGGGCTCCTGTCCTTAGCCTTCACCAGCCCTGGTTCAGCAAAGTCAAACCTCTTGGGAGAGAATGTCCTTAATCCTCTAGCCCTCCTAGTCTCGTCCTGACACTTTCATTGCCCTTTCTTTGCTCTTTCTTTTCCCTCCACCACAATATGCTCGTCATCCAAAACTTTCCCTTTATCACCGAGCGTCCCTAATTAAGTTAACATTATTAGGGAGAAAAAAAAAAAAAACTCTCCCAAATTCTCTCTGCGTTTCAGTAGCTCTTTAATATGCGAAGCAACGAGAGATGAGCTTCTCCTAATTGCCAGTCCCTGGAGTCGCCGGTCAGAAAATGAATTGATGCATTTTTTCCTTATGAACAATGCATGTAGCACAAATTGCAATGGCCGTCACCAGAGATTTAATTACAAAATATCATTACTTTCACACATCATTTCAGATTTGGCCTGATCAAATCAAAGGAGGGCGAGAGGGAGAGGAAACTGCACTCCTAGCAGGGTCGCTCACTCAGGGGTGGCTGGAACAAGGGCAGGAATGGGCATCGCCGACATGTCCTCAGGGCCCCGCCGAGGAGGCAGCTGCCACAGACACAAATGGTAAAGGAGATTCCTGGGGCTCAGGGCTTCAGCGAAGTGGAGGCTGTGGGCTGTGGGAGGGTCCCCAGGGCATGGAAAGGTCCCCTCAAGGGAGGAATCAGGATGCAGAGAACATCACAATTCTGCAACTCAGTGGTGCTACAGACTTTCCTATCATCCCTGGCTTTAAGCAACTCCCGCCTGCCGATGCAGGAGACTTAAGACACACAGGTTCAATTCCTGGGTCGGGAAGATCCCCTGGAGGAGGGCGTGGCAACCCACTCCAGTATTCTTGCCTGGAGAATCCCATGGACAGAGAGGCCTGGTGGGCTACAGTCAGTGGGTCACAGCTAAAGTGATCAGCATGCATTTATGTCTCCAGATCATTCATTCCACACATGTGTCTTGAGCCCTGGGCCAGAGACAGTGCTAGACCCCAAGGCTGCAAGACAGTGAGCGAATGAATGTGGTCCCTGCCTTCCCAGGGTTCACAGCTGATTGGAGGAGCAGATACATTTGGGGGGAGTTTTTTTATTTGGTCGGTTTTGGTTTGGGGGTTTTGTTGGCTGCACCAGGTCTGAATTGCAGCTTGTGGGACTTCCGTCTTCATTGTGCCACGCGGGATCCTTAGTTGCAGGAGCTTTTCTTTTAAAAAAAAAAAAAAAGGGTCTTTTAAAAAAAAAAGAAAGATCCTTGCACCACCTGGGCGCAACTCACTCCGGGGACAGTGCACCTGTCAGTGGGGAGTCTGACTCGGACAGTACCCCTGCCAAACGGTAACGCGGGTATTCTAAGGCGAGCTCGGGGGAGACAGGAACCTCCCGTGGAGCAGAAGGGCAAGAGCTCGCTTGATCTTGATTTTCAGTACGAATACAGACCTTGAAAGTGGACCCTTTTTTTAAATAAATAAAGAGCTGAGTTAAATAATGATCAAACAACAACAAAGGGGCCCTAAGATGGAGAAGTCTGGCACCCACTGCACTATGGGACGCGCGGAACAACTCTATCCTAACCACACGGACTGTAAGCAACGCTGTCCACCTCTAGGTAGGGCAGAGGACTCTGAGGCTTGGGGACAGGGCAGGATGACAGCTCCCCAGGCTCACACAGCAGGCTGATGGCACAGCCAGGGTTCGAATCCGGGCTGTCTGGCACCACAGCTCACACACTGTACCCCCGGCCCCCGCGCCCAAGCAGCAAGACGCCAGGGGTGCCGTGGACGATGGACCAGCACCTGCTCTGCCACCTCCTCCAAGGAGGGAAAATGACAGGGCGTGATTGATCTCAGTGATCAGCTACAAATGGTCCCTCCATGTGGCCATGTTAATCAGCTTCTACCAGCCAGGATCTGACCAGTTTGAAAGGTTTATAGCAACAATGTGGTGCTGATTTATTTCACCTTAATAAAAAAGTGATCAAGTGAAACCTGCATCTATCATTCTATTTATCACTCGGAGTGATTTATGGACTAATTACAGTTTTAGCGGATGTGGGCTCTGAGGATGGATCATAGAGGCAAGGTGGGGTCTGTGTGGCTATCAGTACTGCCCAGGACACGCCCACCTGACCACCTTTCTCTTCCAGCCCCTCACACCCAAGCAAGAATGAATTCTCCAAGATGGGTATCGAGGCTCTGAGAAGATGGGGGAGAGGGGAGAAATGGAGGGGCTGTCTTGTCCCAGCTGTTCCTTCCTTCCTTCCTTCCTTCCTTCCTTGCATCCTTGTTCCTGGAGCCAGCAACTTGGCTCCCCCAGCTTCCTCCCGAGTCTCTGGAGGGAAAGGGGGTCTTCAGACAAGATCTGGAGGGTATAGATAATTGGGGAAGGGAAAAGATGAAAAGCCAACAGCCCCAAAGGAAATTCCAGGCTACTGGAAACCTGCCAGAGGGCCCCCTTCCCGCTTCCTTGCTGCCCCAGGTCGGGCTGCAGGACAAACACAAGCACCCAGTTGAGTCTGAATCACAGATAAACAATGAACCACTTTTTAGGGCAAGAATGTCCCAAATATTGTGTAAAATCTAGCAAGGTCATGAGGGACCTGGGAGGGTGTTCAGCAGAACTGGATCTGATAGAACTCCCAGGGTCCAAAACCACAGCCAGCCCCACTCTGCCCACCTGCTAACCACTTTCTGGTGCCCTCTGGATCCACCAGGTGGGTGTGACTTGTAGGAGCTGGTAGGCAAAGACCCTCAAACTCCCTGAGCCTCATCTGTAAAATGAGGGGCCCCACCCTGTCCCTGTCCTTCCCACCCAGGGTCACATAGGGAGGTGGGAGTGGATAAGTCTGTTCTTCACCAGCTACAGGGATGGGGGCAGAGGGCTGTCTTGGGGTCATCATGAGTGGGTTCCCACCCCTCTGTGAAGGTCAGGTTCCCTTTCGTTTTCTTGGAGAAATAACAGTTATCACTCCAAACTTTTTTAAAATCATCATTCCTGAAAGCTGGGATTTGTAGGAGGCAAAGTCCGAAGGTAAGCTGGCACAACCTTTGTGGGAGAACACGGCACAGTATCCAAATCCGCCTGCAATGCAGGAGCCACAGGTTCGATCCTTGGGTGGAGGGCATGGCAACCCACTCCAGTATTCTTGCCTGGAGAATTCCATGGACAGAGGAGCCTGGAGGGCTACAGTCCATGGGGTCACAAAGAGTTGGACACAACTGAGCAATTACACAACAACAACCTGTCAAGACTTCTAAGAAATGCTGTTTTTAGAAAAGATCGAGTCGAAGAACATTCTAGACCAGGGTTTCTCGATCTCAGCACTACAGACATCCTGGGGCCAGGAATTCTTCATTATGGGGGCAGGAAGGATGTTTAGCAGCTTCCTGACCTCTACCCACCAGATGCCAGCAGCATTGACCCTGTGATGATCAAATACGTCTCCAGAGATTTCCAAATGTCACCAGGAGGTAAAGCCACACACATCCCCAGGAGAACCAGTGGTCTATGCATCATCAGGAATGTTTATGGGGGCAAAAGCAAGCACCAGAATCAACCTTTCCTCTAGGACTTGGGGAGGTTTGTGAGTGCACAGAAAAAGTCTGGAAACCAAGTTTCTGGATGAGAGCTGGGGTCACCTCTGGGGTGGGGGTGGGGGGGGGTGAATAGGAGAAAAGAGGAGGGTCACGGGAGGCTGGCACCTCACTGTTTCATCCACATGTCTGTCAGTGAGAATGTCCACGTTCGAGAAAGAGGCTCACAGTCCTAGAGAACAAACTTACGGCTTCCAGGTGCGGAGTGGGGGGCGGCAGGGTTGGATGGAGGGAAGGGGCAGTTAGGGAGTGTGGGGTGGACAGGTACACACTACTGTATTTAAAATGGATAACCAACAAGGACCTACTGGATAACACTTGGACCTCCCCTCAGTGCTACCTGCAGCCTGGATGGGAGGGGAGTTTAGGGGAGAATGGATACATGTATTTGTCTGACTGAGCCCCCTCGCTGTTTACCTGAAACTATCACAACACTGCTAATCGACTATTGTTCAGTCACCAAGTCGCATCTGACTCCTCACGACCCCATGGATTGCAGCACGCCAGGCTTCCCTGTCCCTCACCACCTCCCAGAGTCAGCCTGCAGTGCGGGAGACCTGGGTTTGACCCCTGGCTCGGGAAGATCTCCTGGAAAAGGAAATGGCAACCCACTCCAGTACTCTTGCCTAGAAAATTCCATGGATGGAGGAGCCTGACGGGCTACAATTCATGGCGTCACAAAGAGTCGGACACGACTGAGCGACTTCACTCGCTATGTTCATTTCACCGGCGGCATCCAACCATCTCATCCTCCAGTGAGATGGGGCTATACCCCAACACAAAATAAAAAGCTTTTAAAAAAAGCAGCTGTATGTTTGTCTATTACTTGTATAATAGAGAGGGAAAAGAGGGGAGAGGAGGAAAAGGAAGGAGGGAAAGAAGGGAAGAAGGAAAAAGGGAGGGAAGGTGGAAGGGAGAGGAAGGGGGAGGGAACCCCAGAAGCCAGGTCTGGGCAGAGGTGCCCTGGGACCTCCGTGCTGCCCTGACCTCAAAGCAAAATAAGAGGGCTACACCCACAGGTCCCTCCAGCCCTGCGCTCAGCCCAGGCGAGCCCCAAGGTGACCCAGTCCTGCCTCCGGCCAGCTCCCCCCAAGCAGCGCAGCTGTGCCACACAGAGAGAAGAGGGGCTTGGGGCCGCACTCTCCCCCTCCCAGCAGCTCGAACTGATTAGCCTCCTGGGGGAGAGGGGAGGACAGGGTCTGGTCAGCCGCCCAGCTCCATGCTGAGGACTTGGTGGAGGGAGGCTTGATTAAATAATTATACAGAACCCACCGAGTAATCACGCCGGCTCCAGAAATAAGGAGTCCCTTCCGAGGAGGCCCCATTACCAATTTGGGGGCGTGTGAGGTGTCTGTCTCCTGCCAGTGAGAAAATTACCCCCATAAGGCCTCATTTGCAAAATGCATCCCAACTCACTCCATCCCCTCCCAGCCCCCGGCTGCACAGTGTAAGCTCTCTTCCACTGCTGAGGACCCCGAGGCTCAGAGCCGCTGCTGGGGCTAGTTCAAGATCCTGGGATGAGGGGAGATTTCAGCTCTGACTACCCAGGGGGCTGATGCCAGGGTTCAGGACTGAAAAGATCCTCAGAGAGGTCTTGGGTTTCGTTTGTTGTTTTTGCTTCCCCATGAGGATTATTTGTCATCTTTCCATTTTGGAAAACAAATCTTAAACTGGCCCCGTGAGCCTTCCCAAGATCAGCTGCTGTCAAGAGAACAGGCCAGCACGTGAGGTGAGAGGTGGGACCCTCACCCCACACACAGGGGACCCTCAAATCCCCCCACTGCAGCTGTCCTCATCCCATCCACCCAGGCTGAGCCATGGCCGGGAAGCCCAGCTGTTCCACGGGCTCAGGATAAGGGCTGTGGGGGGGCGGGATGGCTGTGTGGCAAAAGCCATCACACTATATAACTATCCTCCAATTAAAATAAACTAATTTTTGAAGTAGGGGAGCCAGGAGCACCGGGTTCGGTCTCTCCCTCCCCTTTCCCACTTGGCGGCCGGGAGGGGGCGATGACCCCAGTGGTAATTACAGCTGACACTCCCCAAGCCCCATCAGGGCCAGGCCACAGCTCTTGCAGATCTGAGTCACTCCCTCCTCCCCACAACGCTCCTCCCATATCAGAAGGAAGACCCGGAGGCAGAGTGACATTCAATGACTCGTCCAAGGTCACAGGATAAGGACATGGCAGGGTCAGGACTCCGCTGGACGGGCAGGGCCTTGCCTCCCACTGGGCCGCTGGCACAGTGCTTGGAACAGACCAGCTGGTCCGTAATAAACACTGGACAGAAGGAGGGATTAGTCGCAAGAGGGAAGGATGACAGATTAGCACAGGGTGATGGTCAGGAGGGGCCATCCAGAGCCAAAACAGCCTGGGTTCGGATCCCAGAGAGTTGAGGATGGGGGGGGGGTGGGGACACTGTGGCCAATTCATGTGGCTGTGTGGCAAAAGCCATCACACTATGTAACTATCCTCCAATTAAAATAAACTAATTTTTGATGTAGGGGAGCCAGGAGCACCGGGTTCGGACTCTCCCTCCCCTTTCCCACTTGGCGGCCGGGAGGGGGCGATGACCCCAGTGGCAATTACAGCTGACACTCCCCAAGCCCCATGGGGCCAGGCCACAGCTCTTACAGATCTGAGGCACTCCCTCCTCCCCACAACGCTCCTCCCATATCAGAAGGAAGACGCGGAGGCAGAGTGACGTTCAATGATTCGTCCAAGGTCACGGGATAAGCACATGGCAGGGTCAGGACTCGGCTGAACGGGCAGGGTCCAGCCTTGCCTCCCACTGGGCCGCTGGCACAGTGCTTGGAACAGACCAGCTGGTCCGTAATAAACATTGGACAGAAGGAGGGATTAGTCGCAAGAGGGAAGGACTAAAGGTCACGGGATAAGCACATGGCAGGGTCAGGACTCGGCTGAACGGGCAGGGTCCAGCCTTGCCTCCCACTGGGCCGCTGGCACAGTGCTTGGAACAGACCAGCTGGTCCGTAATAAACATTGGACAGAAGGAGGGATTAGTCGCAAGAGGGAAGGACTACAGATTAGCACAGGGTGATGGTCAGGAGGGGCCATCCAGAGCCAAAACAGCCTGGGTTCGGAGCCCAGTTCTGCCCCTTTATCACTGCAAGCTTCTTAAGTTGTCTCCGTGTCCATTTTCTTATCTGAAAGACGACTATATTAATAGCTCCTGGGGCTTCCCTGGTGGTCTAATGGTTAAGAATCTGCCTTGCGATACAGGGGACGCCGGTTCGATCTCTGGTCCCGGAAAATCCCCCGTGCCTCGGAGCAACTAAGTCCATGCACCGCAACTACTAAGCCTGCGCTCTGGAGCCCGGGAGCCGCGACCACAGAAGCCTGAGTGTCCTCAAGCCCTCCTCAAGCCCGTGCTCTGCAACGGGAGAAGGCCCTGCAATGAGAGGGCCGCGCACGACCAGAGAAATCCCCACTTGCAGCCACGGAGACCCAGCACAGCCATAAATAAATAAATGCATGTTTAAAATAACAATAGTTCTTACCAACGAGTGTTCTTTAGAGTAACAAGGGGTTCCTCCACAGCCTGGCACCTGCTGAGAGCTCTGTGGATGAGTGGGTGGCAGGCAGCACTGAAGCTTTGGCCCAGCTCTCAGCCCAGCCCCGGGGTATTCTTACGAGGCCACCAAGGGCGGTCAGACTCCACGCATGCGCAAGTCCGNGGGGTTCCTCCACAGCCTGGCACCTGCTGAGAGCTCTGTGGATGAGTGGGTGGCAGGCAGCACTGAAGCTTTGGCCCAGCTCTCAGCCCAGCCCCGGGGTATTCTTACGAGGCCACCAAGGGCGGTCAGACTCCACGCATGCGCAAGTCCGAGAAAGACCGCATCCTTCATTTTGGCGCCCCGGGCGCCTGACTGCCTCACCCTGGTCCCATCCCTCCTCTGTCTGCCCACTAGTTTCTGTCTGGTCTCCCCCATTCTCCTGGGGCCCTCTGTTTCCTCCACCCAGAGGATAGGGGCTCTCAGACCAGTCCTGCAAGGGTCTCCAGCCTGGTGACAGTAACCTCCCCGTCACAGAGAGATTAGAGCAAAGGCCAAATGGCCACTTGGAGCCTACGGGACAGGATAACTACAAGGAAGCTGGAAGCGATTTGAAGCTTGGAGCTCCGGACGGGGTGAGCATCGCCGGTATGCATGATCACAGCGCCACCTGGTGGTAATGTGGGAGATGGTGCCCCCATCCCTCACAATGAGGGCATTTAGACGTTTGAGTTCAGCTCAGTGCAGTTTAGTCGCTCAGTCGTGTCCGGCTCTTTGCGACCCCATAGACTGCAGCACGCCAGGCCTCCCTGAACATCACCAACTCCCGCAGTTTACTCAGACTCATGTCCATCGAGTCGGTGATGCCATCCAACCATCTCATCCTCTGTCGTCCCTTTCTGATACCAAGCCCTGTTGATGAATTTTTTTCGTACAATACATCACTGAATTCTAACAACACTCTAAGGAAGGTATNACTCCCGCAGTTTACTCAGACTCATGTCCATCGAGTCGGTGATGCCATCCAACCATCTCATCCTCTGTCGTCCCTTTCTGATACCAAGCCCTGTTGATGAATTTTTTTCGTACAATACATCACTGAATTCTAACAACACTCTAAGGAAGGTATTGTCACCCTTTTTACAGGTGAGGACACTGAGGCTCGGAGACTCAAACTGAATTGCCCAAGAAAACACAGCCAGCAAGTGGCAGAGCCTGGACTGTAGCCCAGATTTTCTGACACCAAAACCTTCCCTAAGCCTCACGGGAATCCGTGAAAAAGAAAATAGATACTTCCCCTGGCCTCACAGAGCTCACAGGCTAGTTGGGGCACAGAAATAACAAATTCATTTATGAAGCACCCACTGTTCATTAGGTGGGACTTCCCTAGTGTCTCAGATGGTAAAGAATCTGCCTACAGGGCAGGAGACCCAGGTTCGATCCCTGAGTCGGGAAGATTCCCTGGAGAAAGAAATAGCTACCCACTCCAGTATTCTTGCTTGCAAAATCTCATGGGCAGAGGAGCCTCATGGGCTACAGTCTATACAGGGCATTAGGTGCTGGAGATGAAGAATGTGCTCAGGGTCCCTGCCCAAATCAAGCTTGTGGGGAAGATGGACATTAATCAAACAATCACACAAATAAATATTATTGTCATTCAGTTACTTAGTCATGTCTGTCTCTTTGCGACCCCATGAACTGCAGCAAGCCAGGCATCCCTGTCCTTCACTATCTCCCAGAGCTTGCTCAAACTCATGTCCTTTGAGTCAGTGATGCCATCCAACCATCTCATCCCCTGTCATCCCCTTATCCTCCTGGCCTCAGTCTTTCCCAGCATCAGGGTCTTTTCTAATGAGTCAACCCTTTGCATCAGATGCCCAAAGTATTGGAGCTTCAGCGTCAGCATCAGTCCTTCCAATGAATAGTCAGCATTGATTTCCTTTAGGATTGACTGGTTTGATCTCCTTGCTGTCCAGGGGCCTTCTCCAGCACCACAGTTCGAAGGCATCAATTCTTCAGCACTCAGCTTTTTTTATTATCCAGCTCTCACATCCATGAATGAATACTGGAAAAACCATAGCTTTGACTATACGAACTTTTGTAGGCTAAGTAATGTCTCTGTTTTTTAATACATTGTCTAGGTTTGTCATAGTTTTTCTTCTAAGGAGCAAGCATCTTTTAATTTCATGGCTGCAGTCACCATCTGCAGTGATCTTGGGGCCCAAGAAAATAAAGTCTATCATGGTTTCCATTGTTTCCCCCTCTATTTGCCATGAAGTGATGGGACTGGATGCCATGATCTTCATTTTTTGAATGTTGAGTTTTAAGCCAGCTTTTTCACTCTTCTCTTTCACCTTCATCAAGAGGCTCTTTAATTCCTCTTTGCTTTCTGCCATAAATATACAACAGNTCTATTTGCCATGAAGTGATGGGACTGGATGCCATGATCTTCATTTTTTGAATGTTGAGTTTTAAGCCAGCTTTTTCACTCTTCTCTTTCACCTTCATCAAGAGGCTCTTTAATTCCTCTTTGCTTTCTGCCATAAATATACAACAGTGAAAAAAGACCTGAAGGAAAGATATAGGTCGTGAGACTGGATTTCAGAGTACCTACTTGCCCTGGAGTGGTGGCAGACCGGGGCAGGGCGGGAGCGGGGGATAGGGGGGCAGGAAGCAGGGAAATTTTCATTGAAAAGTGATGCCTTGAGCTGAGATCTGGAAGATGAGTGGGACTTAACTAGGCAAAGAGACATTCATTTATTCATTAGCACATGAAGGCAATGTGGCAGTCAGCCTTGTTTTCATTTTTTGTTGCACATATAAAAATCCAGAAATAGAGGGATTTCCTGGTGGTCAGTGGTTAGGACTCAGTGTTCTCATTGCCATGGATCCACGTTCGATCCCTGGTCAGGAAGCAAAGGTCTCACAAGCTGCATGGTATGAGCGGCAACAAAAAAAAAGTCCAGAAATAATACACAGAATATTTGCTTTTGCAACTTGCTTTTTTACTCCACATTATTCTTCAGATCTTCGCATGTCAACACACAGAACCATTTGCTTCAACCAAGGAGGCCCTCATGCCATTGACACCTGCCACATGCGCTGAGATTTGTCCATCCATGACCCTGCTGATTTCATTTGGCTTGTTTCCAAATTGTCTTGCCTACAGACAGTGCTATGGCCAATAGCCTCCAAATGGGTGCATCTCAAAGTGAATCTCAAAATGAGGCTTTCCGGGTGACTCAGTGGTAAAGAATCCGACTGCCAATGCAAAAGACGCAAGAGGCTCAGATTCAATCCCTGGGTCGGGAAGATCCCTTGGAGAAGGGATTCTTGCCTGGAAAATTCCATAGGCAGAGGAGCCTGGTGGGCTACCATCCATGGGGTCGCACAGAGTCAGACATGACTGAGCAACTGAGCAGAAAGTGCACGTATGTTAGAGTTCCCCTGAGGTAGGGACCTGCATGCTTTTAAATACTTTTCAACACCATTTTGGTGGAAATGGGGAGAAAATACATTTCTACTGTATTAACAAAGAATGTATCTTTCTGCCATCCTTCTGTGCTGCCACAATAGTACATGTGAATGACCTGGCTGATGCTTTTAAGAATATCAACAATGCAGAAAAGAGAGGCAGATGCCAGGTTCTTATCAGGCCGTACTACAAAGTCGTCAGCGGGATTCTAACTGTGATGATGAAGCACAGTTACATTGGAGGATTTGAAATCATCGATGACCACAGGGCCGGGCAATTGTGAACCTCACAGGCAAACTAAATAAGCATAAAGTGATCAGCCCTAGATTCAAGATCTAGAAAAATGGCAGAAAATCTGCTCCCATCCCGTTAGTTTGGTTTCATTGTATTGCCAGCCTCAGCAGGCATCATAAACCCTGAAGAAACAAGACGAAATCACACAGGAGGGAAAACCCGTGGATTCTTCTTCTAGGGATGTGTTTTTGTTCAGTCGCTCAGTTGTGTCCGACTCGTTGTGACCCGGTGGACTGCAGCATTCCAGGCTTCCCTGTCCTTCACCATCTCCCAGAGTTTGTTAAAACTCACGTCTATTGAGTTGGTCAGGGAAGGCAATGGCACCCCACCCCAGTACTCTTGCCTGGAAAATCCAATGGATGGAGTAGCCTGGTGGGCTGCAGTCCATGGGGTCGCTAACAGTTGGACAGACTGAGCGACTTCACTTTCACTTTTCTCTTTCATGCATTGGAGAAGGAAATGGCAACCCACTCCAGTGTTCTTGCCTGGAGAATCCCAGGGATGGGGGAGCCTGGTGGGCTGCCGTCTATGGGGTCACACAGAATCGGACACGACTGAAGTGACTTAGCAGTAGCAGCAGCATTGAGTTGGTGATGCCATTCAGCCATCTCATCCTCTGTCGTCCCCTTCTCCTCCCGCCTTCAATCTTTCCCAACATCAGGGTATTTTCCAGTGAGTCAGTTCTTCACATCAGGTGGCCAAAGTACTGGAGTTTCAGCTTCAGCATCAGTCCTTCCAATAAACATTCAGGATTGATTTCCTTTTGATGGATTGGTTGGATCTCCTTGCAGTCCAAGGGACTCTCAAGAGTCTTCTCCAACACCACAGTTCAAAAGCATCAACTCTTCAGTGCTCAGCCTGTCTTACTGTCCAGCTCTCACATCTGTACACGACTACTGGAAAAACCATAGCTTTGACATATGTGCAAATAAAATGCCTCGGAGCACTCTGAAGAAAATAAATACAAAAATCTAAAATTGTATACAAAAACAAATGCATCTACTAGTTTCTGTACCTTAGCTGAAGCCACCTTAAGGTCACATTTCTGTTGACTTTGTTCTTTCTCCCCTTCTTTTGTATAATTTTTCCAAGTTGGAGAACTTTTAGAAAACACACCCAAAGGGCTTTAAATGATGCGGGGGTTTTTTAGGGGCGGGGCTTAAGATTCGTTTGTTTAAGTCTGCTGCACTGGGTCTTCAGGGCTGCGCATGGGCTCTCTCTAGCTGCAGTGAGCGGGGGCTACACTCTAGCTGAGGTGCACGATCTTCCCTCCGCCGTGGCTTCTCTTGTTGCGGAGCACAGCCTCTAGGGTGCGGGCTCAGTGGCTGTGGCTCCCAGCTTCCCTCACACGGGCTCCGCAGTTGTGGCGCACGGGCTTAGTTGTTCCTCGGCTCGTGGGGTCTTCCCGGAGCAGGGATCGAACCCATGTCCCCTGCATTGGCAGGCAGATCCTTCACCACTGGACCACCAGGGAAGCCCCTGAGGTGTTTGTTGTTGTTTTTTTTTAACTCACTCATTTCATAAACGGGACTACCTTTTGCAAGCCTGATTTCAAGGTTTCAGCCGAGTACTCTGTTGCCTTCAGGCTGGCAGTTCTCAGGCAGGTGGCATCCCTATAGTTACAGCGGGTCACCTGAAGATGTACATTACCTAGAGGTAGGTGGTCCCTTGGAGGAGGGGCTCATGTTTCTCTTCAAGCTTCTGACATTGGACCAGGGTTTACCCTGCCCAGTCTGTGAGGAGCTTCTCGGGAAAACCCGAGTTAACCAGCACCCCGCTTCCCGCTGATCCCCTTCACCTGGTTCCAGGGGTCCGTGTAAACTCCACGGGAGAGGTTTTAGAGCATCAGGTGTGACACAAACCTTGAGGCCCATGGTGGGTGTGGGGCACCAGGAGTGCCTGCCTCGTTCTCATCAACCCCTTTTCTAGAATTGCCTCTGATTCTCAGAACTATGGCTAGTGAAGGGTAAAACGGACTCTAAGCCCGGGACACACCACCTTCTCTACCGGATTCACTCACCAGGCACTCCCTTCTGTCCATTCTGTCAGGAGATGAACAGGTGAATCGGGCTGAACAGAAAGTCGCATCCCTGGAAAAGGACATCGGATCCAGCGGCAATTCCAAACTCCGCCACAAGATGGGAGCACAGCCTGGCTCTGGCCCTGGTCTCTCAGTAATTTCCGGGTCCACTGGGAACCTCAGATCTGTGTCCAGACCCTGTCTTGTGGTTCCTCTGTCTGTCTCAGCTGTGTGACTCACTCTGAGTGCCCCGTACCCATTAGGAAACCCCCTCAGCTGGCTAAGATACTGCAATCTACTGAGGCATAAGGAACCCTGTGCCCCTGAGAGTCTGCTCGTCCCATCACACTGGAGACAGAGTGGGGTTACCAGACAGCCCCGGAAAACCTAGAGGGGGCAGAAGGAGGCTGGGGCCAGCGTGCAGCAGAGACAGGGCTTCCAGAACCGAATAAAGTAACCCAAGTCCCTGTCCTAAAGGAGATCAGTCCTGAATGTCCATTGGAAGGACTGATGCTGAAGCTGAAGCTCCAATACTCTGACCACCTGATGGGAAGAACTGAGTCATTGGAAAAGACCCTGACACTGGGAAAGATTGAAGGCGGGAGGAGAAGGGGACAACAGAAGATGAGGTGGTTGGATGGCATCACCAACTCGATGGACATGAGTTTTAGCAAATTCCAGGAGTTGGTGATGGACAGGGAGGCCTGGTGTGCTGCAGTCCATGGGGTTGCAAAGAGTTGGACACAACTGAGCGACTGAACTGAGTCCCTGTCCCAGCTTCTGCCTCTTCCTTCACCTAGTGCCCATAAGATCCTGAACCAAAGATCAGTGGTCTGTGGCCACGTGCCAAGCCCTGCCTTCTCTGCGNAGGGAGGCCTGGTGTGCTGCAGTCCATGGGGTTGCAAAGAGTTGGACACAACTGAGCGACTGAACTGAGTCCCTGTCCCAGCTTCTGCCTCTTCCTTCACCTAGTGCCCATAAGATCCTGAACCAAAGATCAGTGGTCTGTGGCCACGTGCCAAGCCCTGCCTTCTCTGCGCACCATTCTGGCAGCTCTGAGCTCACAGGCCTGAGCCACCTACACACTGCCTCAGCAAATAGGGGCCGCCATGCAGGGTCCCAGATCTCTGGACCAGCATGGATCCATCTGACAGCACCCAAGACGCTGTCTCTGGTCTGGATACTGGCCCTTGGTACCCTGATCCCTGGTCAGGACTGCTACTGTTAATGCTAAGTCACTTCAACCGTGTCCGATTCTGTGTGGCCCCATAGATGGCAGCCCACAAGGCTCCCCCGTCCCCGGGATTCTCCAGGCAAGAACACTGGAGCTGGTTGCCATTTCCTTCTCCAATGCGTGAAAGTGAAGTCGCTGAATTGTGTCCACCTCTTCGCGACCTCATGGACTCAGCCCACCAGGCTCCTCATCCAAGGCATTTTCCAGGCAAGAGTACTGGAGTGGGTGCCATTGCCAGCCTATGTGGGAAGGTGAGCAAGGAGAACCCATGTCCTGGAGACCTGGCCCAAAGCCTGAGGTCTGAAACCTGGGGTCTGGCAAGTTTCTAGCTCCCTGCTCACAGCTTCCCAGATAGTTTATTCGTTGCCCACATGGTGATTGCAATTCCATGGCATGTGCGTTTGTGTGACCTTTTGCTATTCTGCTACCCTCCTAACCTATAAGCCCCATAAAAGAGGCCAAGTTCACCCTGTAACCACTGTACTGAGCACAGCCCCTGGTACACAATAGGTGCTCAGCAAAGAACTATAGAGGAAGCAAAAGAATAAATGGGTATCTTCTCAGAAGAGAACGCAAAGCACCTGTAAATGGGTTCACAACTGTCAAGGCTTGTCTTACAGTGATCTCATCTCATTCTCAGGGCTTCCCAGGTGGCATAGTGGTCAAGAATCTGCCTGCCAATTCATGAGACGCAAGAGAAGTGGGTTCGATCCCTGGGTAGGGAAGATCCCTGGAGAAGGAAATGGCAACCCACTCCAGTATTCTTGCCTGGAAAATCCCATGGACAGAGGAGCCTGGTGGGCTACAGTCCACGGGGCCATAGAGAGTCGAACGTGACTGAGCAACTGATCACGCACACACGTTTCATTCTCCCCACCCGCCAGAGTAGGTACTATTATTATCCCACATTGCAGTGTATTCCTTTCCTAACACTCCAGTAACAAATTACTACAAACTCTGTGGCTGAAACAACACAGCTTTACGCTCCCACTCTTCTGCAGATCTGAAGTCATATGCAGGTCCCAGGCACTAAAATCAAGGTGTCTGCTGGGCTGTATCCCTTCCGGAGGCTCTAAGGAGAATCCCATTTCCTTGCCTTTTCCAGAGTTTAGAAGCTGCCCGAATTCTTTGGTTCATGGTCCACTGCCTCCATCTTCAAAGGGACAATGTCCCATTACTCTGACTGAAGTGAGAAAAGGTTCTCATTCTTTAAGGACTCCTGTGATTACATTGAGACCACCAGGATAATCCAGAATAATCTCCCCATCTCAAGGTCTGTAATCTTAATCACACTCGCAAAGTCCTTTATCCAATGCAAGATAACATATTCACAGATTCCAAGGATTAGAACCTGAATATCTTGCGGGTGGAAGGGAGAGGTTTTATCCAGCCTAGCACAGGCAGATTCAAAATCAGAGGTGAATTAACCTACCTACCACTCCCAGCTTTTGACAAATGAAGTGGATTCAAAACCAAGTCGTTGGGGCTACAGAATCTGAGCTCTCTCGCCCTTTGTTGCCAATGCAAATACCCAGGGTCTCCAGATGACTTTTTAGGAGCCAGAAATGTTGGACATATCAGTCCAGCCCCCTTTAAGAGTAGATAAAGAATCTGCCTGCAATGCAGGAGACTCAGCTTCAGTTCCCTCAAATGGGAAGATCCCCTGGAGAAGGGAATGGCTATCCACTTCAGTATTCTTGCCTGGGAAAACCCCATGGACAGAGGAACCTGGAGGGCTACAGTCCATGAAGCTGAAAAGAGTTGGACACGACTGAGCACCTAACACTTTAACACACACTTTATTTTAAATATATATATATATAATATAGTGCTTGTCTAGACAGTGGGAGCACGTGGGAAAACTCTTTATTTCCCTTTATTGTCATGTTTTAAAATAAATACAGTTGCTCCTTGAACAAAGTAGGTCCAGTAGAGCTGAAAATCTTCGCCTAACTTTCATCCTCCAGTCGCAGTTCCACATCCGGGGGTTCAACCAATTAAGACGCGTGTAGTGTGTATTTAGTGAAAAAAACCCGCGTGTGAGTGGACTTGCGCAGTTCAAACCCGTGTTTTTCAAGGGTCAACTGGGCATCGTTTTCAACCAGAGGCAGACAGTATTAACCCATGTTACTGGCGGGAACCAAGAAGTGGGCCTTGACGCTTCCATTTTTTGGAGTTTATCTCTGCAATTAAACAAATGGCCAGCAGATGGCGTGCGGGGCTCGCGTGCGGGGCTCACAGCCGGCTTCTCACCCCGGATCATCCCTTTCCTGGGGTTGCAGGGGTGGGAGATGTGAAAGAGATCCTCCCTTCTCTCCTCCAAAATTCGTTCTAGGAGAAGATGCCCAGAGGGGTCCCAGCAGGGCAAGGCAAGAGCACAAAGCTCAGGGACTCACTCAGCTTCAAGGCAGCCAGCTTGGGGGCCTGTGCGCCCCATCCTCTGAGGCAGTTGCAGGCTCCAATCTTAAACCTGCACGCCTTGAATGAGAGGGTCAGTCCTGGCTGCAAGACAGCAAAAGGAAGGAGCAGCTGGGGTCCCTTACTTTTAAAGTGTTAAAAGTAAAGCGGTTAAAGTATCTGCCTGCAATGCGGAAGACCTGGGTTCAGTCGGGAAGATTCCCTGGAGAAGGAAATGGCAACCCACTCCAATATTCTTGCCTGGGGAACCCCATGGACGGAGGAGCCTGGTGGGCTACAGTCCACAGGGTCACAAAGAGTTAGACAGGACTGAGCGACTTCACTTTCACTCACTTTCACTTTACGTACTTTTACACACATGTGTTATTTTACTCATCTTTCCTGAGGCCCTTCAGGGGGATAAGCATTAAAATTAGTGACTTGCTGGGAATTCCCTGAGGGTCCAGTGATTAGGACTGGGTGCTTTCACTTCCTGAGGCAGGTTCAATCCCTGGTCCTGGAGGAACTAAGATCTTAAGCTGCACAGCAGTGTGGCCGAAACCAAGAGCATGGTGATTTGCTGGGGAGATGGTAGCCATGCCTGCGTCGTTCTTGAATCTCTCCACATTCCAACAAAAATAAGCAAGGCAAATTAGCAAAAGCAAAACTCACTGACATCAGTTACTTCAGAATTAGGTGCCAAAGCTATCCCCCGAAAACACTGAAAGAATTTAAGTAGGGGAGCACAGCCCCCAGTTGCTACCTGCATGTTATCAGATGTCCTGAGGTTCCCACACACACACACCACCCCCCCAGGCTGTTCTAGCTCAGCCTCTGGCCTTTGGCATCCCACCTGTTGCCAGCAGAGGGGAGCAAGGGGGTGTCTGAGGGGCCTGACAAGAGGACCAGCCCCAAAGAGCCAGCATGGATTCAGTGGAGGGCGTGGAGGGACAATTCGAGCAACTGAGTCTGGGAGGGGCCTGGCCCACCCCCTAGTGAGAGTGAGAGCCCTCAGGAAGGACTGCAAACGCTAGAAACTGCTGGTTCCCTTCCCGGACAAGGCTCCTCACTGCAGAGAAAATGCCTTGGAGCGGTATCAAAACAGGCAGATTGACTAAGACAGTCAAGAGAAAGGAAGGATATTCAGATCTAAGTGATGGGAGGAGATGGAGCTAGGAGACTTCAGAAAGCAGACCACCCAGTCTGTACATTACATGCAGACAAGAGGAGGGGGTGACCTTGAGGTTAGAGATGCATCCTGAACATCAGCTCCAAGTTCAGGAAAACTTGCTATGTTGCTGTCTAGTCACCAAGTCGTGTCCAACTCTGCAATCCCAGGGGGTGCAGCCCGCCAGGCTCCTCTGTCCGTGAGATTTCCCAGGCAAGAGTCCAGGGGATCTTCCCCGCTCAAGGAGCGAACCTGAGTCTCCTGCATTGGCAGATGGATTCTTTATCACTGAACCTAGGAAAGCTTAATTTCACATAAAAATGAGCAATAAAAAAACTGAAGTTCAGATCTCAAACAAAATTAACTTAGGCAAAAGAATAATCAGGAGCAAATAGCAGTCCTAAAAATAGGATAAAGCATACCAGTGACACATTTCTTCAGGACCGATCAAAACCATAACCTTCTAGTTCAAAATGGCCTTAAAAACATGTTTAAATATGCAAGATGTGAAAGAACAACATAAACTAGCATTAGAGAGTTTTCATTAGAACACAGAACTCCGGAACAAATTAGACATACAACGAGAAGGACTTATTTTAGAAATGAAAGCTAAAATAGAAGAAACACAAGAGCAAATTAACCCAACCTTGAGAACAGAAAAAGGTGAAAAGGAAAGAATATTATAAATCAACCAGAAATGAAGACAGGTTTTTTAAATATTCTAGAGAAAATGACAAATATTAAAATTAGGCCAAGAACTTCCACCATACAAGTAATAAAAGTTCCTGAAGAAGAAAACCAAAGCAAGGAACAAATATTAAAAACAATTAATCAAGAACACCTACTGAAATTTTTTTAACTGAGATTACATGTTGAAGAGCACATCGAATACCTGAAAATATCAACCCAGAATAATCAGACATATTCAAGACATTCTAATAAAATGACTGGACTTCAAGGAAAGAGAAAAAAGTCCTTCAGGCTTCTCGGTTCAGTTCAGTCGCTCACTCGAGTGCGACTCTTTGCAACCCCATGGACTGCAGCACGCCAGGCTTCCCTGTCCATCACCAGCTTCCAGAGCTTTCTCAAACTCATGTCCATCAAGTTGGTGATGCCATCCAACCATCTCATTCTCTGTCGTCCCCTTCTCCTCCCACCTTCAATCTTTCCCAGCATCAGGGTCTTTTCCAATGAGTCAGTACTTCACATCAGGTGGCCAAAGTACTGGAGCTTCAGCTTCAGCATCAGTCCTTCCAGTGAATATTCAGGACTGATTTTCTTTAGGATTGACTGGTTTGATCTCCTTGCAGTCTAACAGACTCTCAAGAGTCTTCTCCAACACCACAGTTCAAAGGCATCAATTCTTCAGCACTCAGCTTAGGTAATAATAGTAGTTGACTTATAAAGAAAAAATATTCAATTATTATCAGGTTTTTCAAGAATAATGCTGGGGACTTCCTTAATTGGTCCAGTGGTTAAGAATCACTCCTTAACCTCAAGAAGTGATAACTCCTTTAGGATCCTTCCAGTGCAGAAGGTACAAGTTCCATCTCTGATTGGGGAGCTAAGATCCCGTATGCCTCATGGCAAAAAAAAAAAACATAAAGCAAAACAGTAACAAATTCAATGAAGACATTTTTTAGAATTTTTTTAAATACTTGTAAATGATTGTAACCCATCAGATATGTTAAAATCTTAGAGTTCACAATGACATTGAAAAGGAGTTAATTGGTCCTCTCCTCTGGAGAATAACAAAGAACCAATTCATTTCCTTGTAAACTGATGAATAAAGGGAAAGAAGTAAACCTGTGTCCTGCCTCTCCTAGATGACCCGTATCCCCGAGCATCAAAGAGTAAATGCGGGAATGCAGCCCTTTCTAGAAGTCTCTTTCCCTGTAGCCTGGTACTCTGATGACCTAGAGGGGTGGGATGGGGTGGGAGGCAGGTTCAAGAGGAAAGGGATATGTGTATGCCTGTGGCTGATTCATGCTGATGTATGGCAGAAACCAACACAATATTGTAAAGCCATTATCCTCCTATTAAAAATAAACAAAAGTATCTTGCCAGTTGATAAATGTAAAGAAAGACTAGGACTGGGATGTTGGCACATTCAGCCCCAACAAATTCAGGGACTGTGATAAGACCATGCATGCTACGTCACTTCAGTCGTGTCCGACTCTGCGACCCCATGGATTTTAGCCCAACAGGCAAGAACACTGGAGTGGGTTGCCATGCCCTCCTCCAGGGGATCTTCTGGACCCAGGGATCCAACCCGCCTCTTACATCTCCTGCATTGGCACGGGGGTCCTCTACCACTCGTGCCACCTGGCAAGACCCCCCACTGGTACTAAAACAGAAAGAACAGCCAGCACTGCGTCACCAGAGGAAAGCACACAGGCTCCCTGAGGAGCTGGCCCAGGGGCTCGAACCCAGATCTGGTTAAGCCTCTGGATCCAGCTGCCGACTTCCAGGAAGCACAGAGGACAGAGGAGCGCTCTGAATGGTGTTTTGCAGATGAAGCCGGCCAAGTCCATCCTGCGGGAAGCTCTATGGGGCAAATGGTGTTCCTTCCCAAACAGCTTGTAAGGAAAGGAAAGGGTCCAGAGACACCTCTAGATTAGAGGAACCTTTGAAGATGCATCCTTTACTTTTTAACAGACAAGTCTGAACAGTCGTATCTAGGGACACACACTCACGTGATAAAGTACTGCAAGAAGGTGATTACTGGGGCTTCCCTGGTGGCTCAATGGTAAAGCATTTGCCTGCCAAGGCAGAAAACGGGGGTTCGATCCCTGATCCAGGAGGATCTCACATGGGGAAGAACAACAAAGTCCGTGTCCCACAACTACCGAGCCTGTGCTCTAGAGCCTGTGGTCCGAACCAAGAAAGACCACCAAATAAAGCCCACACACCGCGACTAGAGATAGGAGCCCCCACTTGCTGCAACTAGAGACAAGCCCAAGCGGCGACAAAGACCAAGCACAGCCAGAAATAAATAAAATTACCAAAAAAAAAAGTGTTGGAGGAGAGAAGATCTCCCTTTCTCTTTAACATAAAAGCAGGGAGGGTATCAATCACATCAAGAAAGAGCTCTTGGGATTTCCCTGTGAGCCAGTGGCTACTACTGAGCCTGCGCTCTAGAGCCTGGGGACCTCAGCTACTGAAGCCCGTGTGCTCTAGAGCCTGTGTTCCACTAAAGAAGAAACCGCAATGGGAAGTGTGCACGCCACAACTCGAGGGTAGCCCCCGCTCACTGCGACTAGAGAAAATCCTGAGCCGCAGTGAAGATCCAGTACGGTCAAAAATAAATAAATTTTTGAAAAAAGAAAGAAAATGATGACTATAAAAGCCAGGCTGCGCGTTCATTTCAGGGGAATGAGAGAGATTATCGAGGAAAACCTGGGGAGTGGTGAGGGGAGAGGAGTGCTTGCAAAGTTCTCTTTATTAACTTGGGATGTAGTCACAGAGATGCTTGCCATGAGATGACTCATAAGCCATACGTTTCTTGAGTGTGGTTTTCTGTACCTGTGTTCATTTCATAATAAAGGTTTTTTTTAAGACTGAAATACATGATTGAATGAACCACCTAGGAGGTCTCACGGTTCTCTTTTGACGGATGACAGAGGGACAACTCAAGAGAGGGACGAAGTTTGCCTAAAGCCATGCAGCTGCTAAGCCGTCCAGCTGGGCTAGAAACCCATGTGAGACTCATCTGTTCTTTCAGCAGACAGGTGCTGACACCTGCTGAGCTGGTTGTTGGGCAAAGAGCTGAGTTAAACCAGTCTGGCTTCAGATCCACCCGTCCTGCACGGGAGGGACGCGGGAGGTCGGTGTAAGGGACACATGTCAGTCTCGGTGCCCAGCTGGGTGTGGGCACGGCTCCCCCCCAGGGCCCCTCCCCTCTGCGGGACCCACGTGGTGCTCTCAAAAACTGTGCCCACACAGCTTTCCTCAGCGCAGACTCTGGACGTGGAAATGACCTCACCTGACCACCTGATGAAGTTTCGTTTCTGTTTCTCATCACCTTCCCGGGGTGTTCTGTCCCCTGGAGAGGAGAGAGGATGTGGGAAAGGGTCCTGGCCTCAAACTAAAAGGTCAGCTCGCAACCCTCCCTTCTTATCCCTCCTGGGGGAGGCACCAAGGGTTTGGGGCGGATGGGGTGATGAGGAACCGGTGCCATCAGCTCTGCAGGCTAGAGCCCCTCACTCATCTGCCTTGGGACCTATCACTCCAGCATTTGACACTCATTCTCATAGAGAGCAGAGCTTCCTGGTGACTCGGGCAGCAAAGAATCTGCCAGCAATCAGGAGACCCAGGTTCAGTCTCTGCGTCAGGAAGATCCCCTGGAGAAGGGAATACCCACTCCAGTATTCTCACCTGGGGAACTCCATGGACAGAGGAGCCAGATGGGCTACAATCCATGGGGTTGCAAAGAGTCATACAGGACTGAGTGACTAACACACACACACACACACTCAGGGAAAGCAGGAGCACATTATGTTTGTTGAATGACTACATGAATGGAATTGCTGTGCCATTTTTTATCTATTTCACACAGAGTCCAAGGCTCAATCAACACTTTTAAAATATACCATCCACTTTGAAGAAATAAAGTATACTTGAAACCTTAAAATATATATATATATATATATATATATACACCATCCATAAGACTTCCCTGGTGGCTCAAACAGTAAAGCGTCTGCCTACAGTTCAGGAGACCTGGGTTCGATCCCTGGGTCAGGAAGATGCTCTGGAGAAGGAAATGGTAACCCACTCTGGTACTCTTGCCTGGAAAATCCCATGGACGGAGGAGCATAGTAGGCTACAGTCCATGGGGTCGCAAAGAGTCGGACACGACCGAGCGACTTCACTTCACTTCATGCCATCCATAGACCCACAAACATAGAGGACAAACTCTATGGTTCCTGNGGGTTGGGAAGATTCCCTGGAGAAGGGAAAGGCTACCCGCTGCAGTATTCTGGCCTGGAGAATTCCGTGGACTGTGTAGTCCATGGGGTCACAAAGAGTCGGACATGACTGAGGGACTTTCACTTCACTTCAGAGATGAGATTGGGCTGAAGAAGCTGAGAGAGTCTCCTCTAACACTTGCCGTGGGACCATGACACATCCATCCACTCTTTCAAGAGTCCTGTCTTGGCCCCGTGCCAGGCACTCAGGGCTATGCTGATAAGCACTGTGGCCCCTACCCACCAGGGCTCCAACTCATGATCATGAAGACTGCTGCTGCTAAGTCACTTCAGTCGTGTCCGACTCTGTGCGACCCTATAGATGGCAGCCCACCAGGCTCCCCCGTCCCTGGGATTCTTCAGGCAAGAACACTGGAGTGGCTTGCCATTTCCTTTTCCAATGCATGAAAGTGAAAAGTCAAAGTGAAGTCGCTCAGTCGCGTCCGACTCTTAGCGACCCCATGGACTGCAGCCTACCAGGCTCCTCCGTCCGTGGGATTTTCCAGGCAAGAGCACTGGAGTGGGTTGCCATCGCCTTCTCCATCGTGAAGACTAACATTCTGCTTTCTCTCTGCACACAGGCTGTCGGGAGCAGCTGCCTCAGGATGTCAGGGTTGAGACTGGTAAGAATTGCGTCTCTTCCATCAAGGGGTTGTTCATGGGAGTTGCCAAAGGCTGACTCAAACCACTCCCAAGGAAAGAAGAAGTAAGGCAATGTGACCTTGGAAGGAAAATACCAGACACAGGGAGTTTGAGGCAAAGTCAAAGTCACTCAGTCATGTCTGACTCTTTGAGATCCCCAGGACTATACAGTCCATGGAAGTCTCCAGGCCAGAATACTGGAGTGGGTAGATGTTTCGCCAGGGGATCTTCCCAACCCAGGGATTGAACCCAGGTCTCCCACATTACAGGCAGATGCTTTACCAGCTGAACCACCAGATTGTATTACCTAAAGAAAATGAGTTTGGCTAAACTTGGCCTTGGCAGGATGGCCACGTGCACAGAGTAATCCCTCACTTATACTCAGGGCTTAAAATGTCTTGACAAAACACATACTATATTTAAAATAGGTGTTCCACAAGGATGTACTGTATGGCACAGTAAGAAAAGATACTAAATATCTTGTACTAACCTATCATGGGAGAGAATGGAAAAAAAGAATTGTTCCGTCACCAAGCTGGTCCGACTCTTTGTGACCCCACGGACTGCAGCATGCAAGGCTTCCCTGCCCCTCACCATCTTCTAGAGTTTGCTGAAGTTCATGTTCACTGAATCAGTGTTGCCATCCAACCATCTCATCTTCTGTCATCCTCTTCTTCTGCCTTCAGTCTTTCCCAGCATCAGGGTCTTTTCCAGTGAGTCAGCTGTTTGCATCAGGTGGCCAAAGTATTGAAGCTGCAGCTTCAGCATCTGTCCTTCCAATGAGTATTTAGGGTTGATTCCCTTTAAGACCAACTAGTTTGATCTCCTTGCAGTCCAAGGGACTCTCAAGAGTCTTCTCCAGCACCACAGTTTGAAAGCATCAGTTCTTTGGCACTCTACCTTCTTTATGGTCCAGTTCTCACATCCGTACTTGAAAAAAAAAAAAAAATATATATATATATATATATAAAACTGAATCGCTTTGCTACACACCTGAAATTAATACACCATTGTAAATCAAATGTATTTCAGTAAAATTTTTTAAAAATAAAATGAAAAATAAAAGAACCTGGAAAAAAATATCTTGACAACAGTATTTTTCACTTGCTAACTCCTCCATTTGTCTAAGTAAAGGCAGCCCAGAGCTAATTCTAGGCCCATCTTTTCTCCTGTGGGAAGGAAAGACTGGCGGGTGGGCACACGGGTCAAGCCACAGTGTGCATTTCAGCCAATGGCTGGAACAGCCAGCCCCCCTCAGAAGACTGAGGATCAGGTCTCTTGGAAGTGGATTCTCTGCATCTGTGAGATTCCTCGTAGTGATTTCTGTCCCAGGTTAGGGCAGGAGCTCTTCTGCATCACGGGCAGAAGTCAGCTGTCAGGTATTTCTTATCACAAAGAGCAGTGAAGACCTAGATCCCTCTGCTTTCTGTGACTCATTCTCTATTTCTTTTTTAAAAATGTTATTTATTTGGCTGCACCGGGTCTTAGCTGAGGCACATGAGATCCTCGTTGCGTCATGTGGGATCTTTGCCTGTGTCATGAAAACTCTTAGTTGCAGTGTGTGGGGATCTAGTTCCCTGATCAGAGGTGGAACCTGGGCCCTTGCTTTGGGAACGTGGAGTCTTAACTACTGGACCACCAGGGAAGTCCCTCATGCTCTAGTTCTTCCTCTGTTATTAATCATTTATTCACTTATTGCTTATTTTTGGCTGCGCTGGGTCTCCGTGGCCTTGTGCATGCTTTTTCCCCCTCCAGTCATGATGAGCAGAGGCTATACTTCACTGTGGGGCTTGAGCTTCCCTGTGGTGGCTTCTCTAGGCAGGGGCTTCAGTAATTGCAGCGCGCAGACGCTGGAGTGTGGGCTCAACAGTTGTGGTGCAGGGGCTTCGTTGCCCTGAGGCACGTGGCACCTCCCTCGGCCAAGGACTGAACCCTGTTGCAGTGGCAGACAGAGTCTTGTCACTGTACCACCGGGAAGTCCCCATCCTTTATTTCTTGAATCTTCACTTTTTTTTTTTTTTTTTCCAGCTGGTAGCTTTTTCTTTACCTCTTCTTGCTCATTCCTTCCCTGATTCGGCTGCTTCTGCAGTCCTCTTTTTCTTCCAGTAGCGTTCATAAAGAAGCTCTACTTTCTGCTGCTTGGTTTCTCATTTATTTCCTGGTACAGCTTTGGCCAAATGGAGGGAATGAAAGTCCCATTACAGCTCTTTTATTTCTTCTTCTGGCTCATGTTGGGCTGACGTCTTAAAATTCAGTATGAATTGGAAATGGTCTCTCTCTCTTTCATCCCTGGTTAGTATCAAGCTTGCATGAGATGTCCATCATCTGTCTCTGATAATTTTCTCACTTTGGTGATTTCAGCAGCTCTTGCAGCAGTGCAGTGCAGTTTTCACCCTGGAATTTCATCCTTGTAAGAAAACTTCTCCAGGTCTCTGAGGTTCCTGCTGTGATTCAGGTAGTTCACTGAAACCAGTATGTTGTTCAGGATGGTCTTCTATATCCTGTAGCAACTGTTTTTGCTGTTCTTTTTCATTTAGATTTCGGTTTTATACAGTTGTTATAGGCACACAGTTTAAAGAATCAGTCTCCCACTTCCTCTCCCAGAGAGGTGACCACCATTGACCTTCTAGTTAATTCTTTGATACTTCTCTCCATGTGTACAGGGCCACTTGAGTTTTTTATTCCAGGCATCATCTATTACTGATTTCCCACTGGGTGAGAAAGGCCTTAGCTCCTCACTCCTATCCTTTCCCACAGCACTCACAGTGTCTCTCCTTTCTCCCCAAATTGTTAAGTCCCAGATTACAGGGTTTACTTATTTTATCTAAGGAAATGCTTCTCTCAAATCCAACTTATGATTCTCTGGGGATGATTAGGGAATTTGGGATTGGCATGTACACTCTGATATATTTAAAGTGGATAACCAGCAAGGACCTGGTGTGTAGTACAGGAAATTCTGCTCAATATTGTGTAACAACCTAAATGGGAAAAGAATTTGAAAAAGAATAAATACATGTATAGGTACAACTGAATCACTTTGTGATACACCTGAGACCAATACAACATTGTTAATCAACTATGCTGCTGAGTCGCTTCAGTCGTGTCCGACTCTGTGTGACCCCATAGACGGCAACCCACCAGGCTCCCCCGTCCCTGGGATTCTCCAGGCAAGAACACTGGAGTGGGTTGCCATTTCCTTCTCCAATGCATGAAAGTGAAAAGTCAAAGTGAAATCACTCAGTAGTGTCCAACTCTTAGCGACCCCATGGACTGCAGCCTTCCAGGCTCCTCTGTCCATGGGATTTTCCAGGCAAGAGTACTGGAGTGGGGTGCCATACTCCAATATAAAAGAAAACATTTTGTATAAGAAAAAAAGAAAATGTTCCTCTCAGTTGAGCCCTGAAGTGTACTCTAAGTGCTAGACTGTAATTATCTTGTTCCTTATCTGCTTTGTTTTCTCTGTATATCACAACATAACCACCACCTCACCCTACCCCCACCCAGCTTTCTCCCAGGTATGTCAACATCCTTGTAAAATGATTCATCTGGGAGTTCAGTCAATGTCATCCTCAGGAGAAGTTTCCTCCCAGAGCTTCCAATGCCATATCTAAACTCACATCTTCTACTTCTGCGGCACACATCTCAGGATCATGGGGTCTCCTTCACAACCACCCCGGACATTTCTTTCACCTCTCCTTTACCTGAATCCCTTTTCTTGGACCCAAGGTTTTTCTCTTTCTTGGTTTACTCCCTTGTTTTGATCAAGCACAACCTGTAATAGCTTCCTGAGATAGGGTGCACATGAACTAAGCATTTTTAACAACTTTCATGTCTAAAGCTATGTTTATTCACATTTGAATATCAGCTGGACTTAGGATTCCATCCTAGATATAATTTTCCCTGAAAATTGTGAAAACATGTACTCCTTCTGATTTCCAGCATTGTTATGGAGAAGTTGGAAACCCTTCTAGTTCTTGAGCCTTTGTATGAAACTTAATTTTTCTCTCTGAAAGTTTTTGTGGTCTTTTCCCTATCCAAAATATTTTGAAACTTCATGATTGTCTATGTTGGTGTGGACTTATATTCATTCTTGGTACTGTTGACTGAAATTTGTCCCCTAATTAATTTTTCTAAAAGACTTATGAGAAAATATTCATCTTAAAAATGTTTGTTATCTTTAGACAGAATTGACAATTGGGCTGGGTAAAAAAATTATTGGATTCTTTTTTCTATTTTTGTAATTGTGGTAAAAAATATCACATTCAATTGTCCATTGGAACCATTTTAAAGTATACAGTTCAATATTGTTATATATATTCACAGTGTTGTGTGACAGATGTGAGAACATTTTCATCTTGTGCACCTGAAACTCTTCACTAATTAAACATGCCTTTCCATCTGTTTTCCTCTAGCCCCTGAAACTGCCTTTCTACTCTCTGTTTCTACTTTCGACACTTTCTCTGAATGGAATCATACAGATTTGTCCTTCTGTGACTGGCTTCTCTTGCTTGGTATAATGTCTTTGAGGTCCATCCACATTGTAGCATATGACAGAATTTCCTCCTTTTTTAAGGCTGCATGCAATCTCAAAGCGAAGAGCTGACTCATTTGAAAAGACCCTGATGATGGGAAAGATTGAGGGCAGGAGGAGAAGGGGACGACAGAGGATGAGATGGTTGGATGGCATCACCGACTCAATGGACATGGGTTTGGGTGGACTCCGGCACTTGGTGATGGGCAGGGAGGCCTGGCGTGCTGCAGTTCATGGGGTTGCAAAGAGTCGTACACAACTGAGTGACTGAACTGAACTAATATTCCCTAGTGTGTAGTATTTGCGGTGCTACATCATCTCATATAAGGTATTTGAGTATCTATGGATTTGGTATCTGCAGGGGCTTGTGCAATCAATCCCCTGAGGATTCTGAAGGATGACTGTGTTTTTTACATTTTTATTTGTTCGTCTGCCAATGGACATTTGGGTTGCGTTTACCTCTTGGCTGTTATGAATAAGGCTGCAATTAACATAGACATGCAAATACGTCTTTAAGATCTTGCTTTGAATTTCTTTGGAAATTTACCCAGAAGTGGAACTGCTGGATCATAATTCTATTTTTAGTGTACTGAGTAACCTTCATGCTGTTTTCCCCAGTGGTGTCACAATTTTGCATTTCCACCAACAGTATACAAGGGCTCCGGTTTCTCTGCATCTTCACAAGCATTTGTTATTTTCTGTTCTTTTTATGATGGCCATTCTGATAGCTGTATTGCTCTTTTCCTGAGGTCTTTGTAGGAGTTGTTCAGCCCTCATATATGATTTGAATTTGTCCTCAATTATCTCCTTATAAGGGTACTTGTCTTTTTATCTGCCTACCCCTCAAAAAATTAACTCTAGGATCAGTATCTATCCTAGAGTTGATTTTTCTTTGTCATTATTTCAAAGAAAGGATAGTGTATCTTCAACCCATAGATCCAAACCTTCATTAATTTCTGGAAAGTTGTCTTGAATTATATCTTTAAGTGGTTTTTCTGTCCCCCCGCCCCGCTGTTTTCCTTCTTTGTGCACTTCAATTATCTGTATTTTCACCTGCCTTCCATATCTATGCTTTTCTGCCTCATCCTAAGTGTTTGAATTGCTGTCACTTTGCTCATTTTTCTCCTCCTGTCACCTATGATCTTTACCCTGATTTTAGCAGTGCTTATTTCCTTGTTGTTGTTTCCAGATTGCTTTCACCTCTGGCCCATACTTACTTGTTTTCCTCCATTTCTCCTTTGAGCTCTGCCAGTTCACGTCTCATCCTTTTCAGCTGCCTCAGTGTCTAATATCTGAGCTCAGTAAATTTTTGGAAATCGTGGTGAAATGTTTGGTGACAGCCTTCCCTTGTTCTGTGGCGTTTTGTTTTCCCATGGTGAGTGTTACTCACTTGCTCCTATCCTCCTTTTACATTTCAGTATCTTTGTGCGTAGGCCTGTGCCTTTTCCTTTGGGATTACTCCTCTTTCAGTAGGGTGAGCTTTCTTGGATCAGAAAGAGGTTCACGTGGATGAATGCTGTGTTTCAGGCCAGGAAGAAACCTAGTGGGGTTTTAGTCTTTGCTTTCCCCTAGACACTGGGTTTGGGTACTATAGGGTTAGTCAAAGGGCAGAGACTCTCTTTTTGCACCTCACAGGGGACACTTTCCTGCAAAAACCAGGCCTGCAGAGCTTCCCCTGCCATCCCATTAACCTCTTGACAAGAACAAGAAAGGACTGGGGAGGGGTGGGTAGGAGAGAGGAGGGGAAGAAGAGGAAGCGGGGAGGACAGGGAAGAGAGAGTACATCCCAGTCACTTGGCTTCTCTTGGTTGGAAGGGACAGCCCCCAGGGAGGTAAGTCTTGAGCAGGAAGGGGAAGGTGGAACGTGGATCTGACCTCTCTGCCCTCCAGGGTGACCACGTGTGGCTGAACCCCACCCCTGCCGACAAGACCAGGGTGGCCATCGGGGGCATCATCAAAGAAACCAAACCTGGCAAAATTTTGGTTGAAGATGATGAAGGCAAGGTGAGTATGGCCACACACTCCTCAGAGGCTCAGCCTTCTCAGCTCCTGTCCAGAACCCTGAGCCCCCTCCCTTCTCTGGTGCTGCTCCCAGCACCAGGGATTCTAGAGCCCAAGTCTGGGAACCACGTGGCAGGATAGACCACAGGGGAGTCCTGTCATGGCGGGCATTGTGTGTCTGTCTAGGGAACTGTCTCTATAAGGAAGAAGCAGGGAGCAGGTTGGAAGATGGAAAATTAGGACAATTAGGGGAGCAGGAAAGAGTGAAGTGGGAAAAGGGCTGGGGCAGAGAGGGGGATGGGCCAGAAGCTTGTTTTCAAAGTAATGCAAGGTGAACAGGAAGGACAGGAGAAGCGAGGGAGAGAAAGGTGCATGAGAAAGATGCCTCAAGGGGGGCCCCGCAGCACTTGAGGAGGAGACGGAGACCCATCTCACATGAGCAAAGCAGCCCAGATGAGAGAGTAGGAAGCTCAGGGTGACCTGTTGGGGAGCCAACTCAGTCACCTGGAAGGCTGGGGAGGAGCAGGGGAGGGGCAGAGAGGAAGGACTTGCAGACTGGGGCCTCCAGCTGGTCACTGAGGTCCTCCCTGGGCAGCCCTCTTTGCTGAGTATCTGCAAAGTGAAGCATGTAGAAACTTGGCTTCCAAGGAGAAAATTCTAGAGTGTGGCCTGTGAATCCTATAGTATGGAAGCCAGTCAAATATCAACAATAATGTCTCCTATTTGCAAAATGACATAAAAAAATGACATTTTATAAATGTCATTTTATAAATGACATCATTTATTAAAAAACAAAAACAAAAACACGTGCACACTTGTATCCCAGCTACCTGTGAGACCCCAGTTGCAGGCTACCCTGATCCCAATTGTAGCCATATCTAACTACCAGCTCCATACTCCTCTGACCCTGGTCTGAACTTCACCCTTAGCCCCAGTACACACTGACCCCTGGGCCTAGCACATGCTGACTCCAGCCTCGGCTTGACTTGATCCTTTGACCTTCACCAGAGACCAACACTCCCAGGTGCGGGCCACCAGGTCAGCCAGTCCATTGAGGACACGGAAGAGAGTTTGGCCCTGGCAGAGGTCACCTCTCAGGAGAGCCTGTGCCTTTGTTGCAGGAACACTGGATCCAAGCAGAGGACTTTGGCACCCTCAGCTCCATGCACCCCAATTCAGCTCAGGGTGTGGATGACATGATCCGCCTGGGGGACCTGAATGAGGCAGGCATGGTGCACAACCTCCTGATCCGCTACCAGCAGCACAAGATCTACGTGAGTCTCCCTTGGCCAATGTTGTTTCCAGATTGCTTTCACCTCTGGCCCATACTTACTTGTTTTCCTCCATTTCTCCTTTGAGCTCTGCCAGTTCACGTCTCATCCTTTTCAGCTGCCTCAGTGTCTAATATCTGAGCTCAGTAAATTTTTGGAAATCGTGGTGAAATGTTTGGTGACAGCCTTCCCTTGTTCTGTGGCGTTTTGTTTTCCCATGGTGAGTGTTACTCACTTGCTCCTATCCTCCTTTTACATTTCAGTATCTTTGTGCGTAGGCCTGTGCCTTTTCCTTTGGGATTACTCCTCTTTCAGTAGGGTGAGCTTTCTTGGATCAGAAAGAGGTTCACGTGGATGAATGCTGTGTTTCAGGCCAGGAAGAAACCTAGTGGGGTTTTAGTCTTTGCTTTCCCCTAGACACTGGGTTTGGGTACTATAGGGTTAGTCAAAGGGCAGAGACTCTCTTTTTGCACCTCACAGGGGACACTTTCCTGCAAAAACCAGGCCTGCAGAGCTTCCCCTGCCATCCCATTAACCTCTTGACAAGAACAAGAAAGGACTGGGGAGGGGTGGGTAGGAGAGAGGAGGGGAAGAAGAGGAAGCGGGGAGGACAGGGAAGAGAGAGTACATCCCAGTCACTTGGCTTCTCTTGGTTGGAAGGGACAGCCCCCAGGGAGGTAAGTCTTGAGCAGGAAGGGGAAGGTGGAACGTGGATCTGACCTCTCTGCCCTCCAGGGTGACCACGTGTGGCTGAACCCCACCCCTGCTGACAAGACCAGGGTGGCCATCGGGGGCATCATCAAAGAAACCAAACCTGGCAAAATTTTGGTTGAAGATGATGAAGGCAAGGTGAGTATGGCCACACACTCCTCAGAGGCTCAGCCTTCTCAGCTCCTGTCCAGAACCCTGAGCCCCCTCCCTTCTCTGGTGCTGCTCCCAACACCAGGGATTCTAGAGCCCAAGTCTGGGAACCACGTGGCAGGATAGACCACAGGGGAGTCCTGTCATGGCGGGCATTGTGTGTCTGTCTAGGGAACTGTCTCTATAAGGAAGAAGCAGGGAGCAGGTTGGAAGATGGAAAATTAGGACAATTAGGGGAGCAGGAAAGAGTGAAGTGGGAAAAGGGCTGGGGCAGAGAGGGGGATGGGCCAGAAGCTTGTTTTCAAAGTAATGCAAGGTGAACAGGAAGGACAGGAGAAGCGAGGGAGAGAAAGGTGCATGAGAAAGATGCCTCAAGGGGGGCCCCCCAGCACTTGAGGAGGAGACGGAGACCCATCTCACATGAGCAAAGCAGCCCAGATGAGAGAGTAGGAAGCTCAGGGTGACCTGTTGGGGAGCCAACTCAGTCACCTGGAAGGCTGGGGAGGAGCAGGGGAGGGGCAGAGAGGAAGGACTTGCAGACTGGGGCCTCCAGCTGGTCACTGAGGTCCTCCCTGGGCAGCCCTCTTTGCTGAGTATCTGCAAAGTGAAGCATGTAGAAACTTGGCTTCCAAGGAGAAAATTCTAGAGTGTGGCCTGTGAATCCTATAGTATGGAAGCCAGTCAAATATCAACAATAATGTCTCCTATTTGCAAAATGACATAAAAAAATGACATTTTATAAATGTCATTTTATAAATGACATCATTTATTAAAAAACAAAAACAAAAACACGTGCACACTTGTATCCCAGCTACCTGTGAGACCCCAGTTGCAGGCTACCCTGATCCCAATTGTAGCCATATCTAACTACCAGCTCCATACTCCTCTGACCCTGGTCTGAACTTCACCCTTAGCCCCAGTACACACTGACCCCTGGGCCTAGCACATGCTGACTCCAGCCTCGGCTTGACTTGATCCTTTGACCTTCACCAGAGACCAACACTCCCAGGTGCGGGCCACCAGGTCAGCCAGTCCATTGAGGACACGGAAGAGAGTTTGGCCCTGGCAGAGGTCACCTCTCAGGAGAGCCTGTGCCTTTGTTGCAGGAACACTGGATCCAAGCAGAGGACTTTGGCACCCTCAGCTCCATGCACCCCAATTCAGCTCAGGGTGTGGATGACATGATCCGCCTGGGGGACCTGAATGAGGCAGGCATGGTGCACAACCTCCTGATCCGCTACCAGCAGCACAAGATCTACGTGAGTCTCCCTTGGCCATATGTGGCCCCACGGCATGCTTGGGCCACACAAGCTGAGCCGGCTGGGGAAGCAAACCATGCCCCAGGCACGCCTGGCTTAGTCCGTGAGCCCCACACCCTCACAGTGTGAGGATGCTCATCCATCCCTGCTCCCCAATCCAAAATAAGCAGGGGCATAAAGGCCTCGAGTTTGCAGAAAGCTGACCTGCATGTGCTAGCACAGTGCCCAGGATACAGTATACAGATTCAGTGCTGCCTCTCCCCTGCATCTGCGGCTGAGAAACAGGCCTGCTCTGATGGCCGAGGGGATCAGAGGCTGTGGGAGAGTAGTTTTCTGCCTGGTTTCTCTCCGGTTACGTGGCAGAGACAGGGTCACCAACCAGAAGAGCCCTGCCCTTCTATGAAGTGATGGCCAGGGGAGCCGTGTAGGTAGATGCAGGTGATTCTCCCAAGGCCTTGTGATGGATGGGCAGCTCGCATCCCTGCTCCAACGCAGACTTACCAGGTGAGGTGGTATTCCAAAACTGACACCAGCCTTGCCGTGAGTGGGTGTGACCCAGGGATGTCACCACCTGCCTGGGCCTCTCACAGCGAGAGGCGGCTCACTGACCTCTGACCAGCCCTGATCCTGGGATGCTCAGCAGGGACCTCTGAATAGAGGGCAGGGTGGGAGAGGAGGAGAGAGGCTTTGGAGGGCAGGGACCAGGCACTTAGAGTTCACACTGGCTGAGTGTGCCTCCACTCCTGGGACTAATAACAGCAATAAATTNCCTGCCTGGGCCTCTCACAGCGAGAGGCGGCTCACTGACCTCTGACCAGCCCTGATCCCGGGATGCTCAGCAGGGGCCTCTGAATAGAGGGCAGGGTGGGAGAGGAGGAGAGAGGCTTTGGAGGGCAGGGACCAGGCACTCAGAGTTCTCACTGGCTGAGTGTGCCTCAGCTCCTGGGACTAATAACAGCAATAAATTAAGTTGAATTGCAGCTTATCCTTTACCGAAGAGCTTACGCTTGCATTCTTTTATCTGTTTGTCATAGTCCTGAGTCCTCTCCTTCCCTGAAATGAAAACAAAGTCACTGTACATGACTATTGAGATGACTGTCCCCATCCCAACCCAGAGGGGCTGGCAGGCCCAGTGGAGGCTCCACGTGAGCAAGTGACCCTGAACTAAGGTCCAGGAGGACTCTGAGGGCTGTGATGGTGGCCCAGCCTCACTGAGGCCCCTGTGGGAGGCGGTGAAGACTTGCTTCATACATTCAGTTTAGTTTCATTGAGCCGCTTCTAAATACCAGACAGAGCGCTAAACAGTAACCACAATGTTAATGTTAGTGCTAAACATAAACCGCTGCATTTAATGCTCCTGTGAAGGCACCCTCACCCAAGAGCTCTTGTTCTTGGTGAGCATCCTTTCCAGGGGAAGGATCTGAGCTGCCGAGTCTCATCTCTCAGCGCAGAATCAGTCCCCGCCTCCCTGCCAGAGTCAGCCATGCCTGGTGTCCTTGCAGACTGACATCCAAAGTCAGCACCGATCCTCAGATTAGGGGCCGCTAACCACCTCCTCCCTTCCCCAGACATACACAGGCTCCATCCTGGTGGCGGTGAACCCGTTCCAGGTGCTGCCCCTCTACACCGTGGAGCAGGTACAGCTGTACTACAAGCACCACGTGGGCGAGCTGCCGCCGCATATCTTTGCCATCGCCAACAGCTGCTACTTCAACATGAAGAAGAACAAGAGGGACCAGTGTTGCATTATCAGGTGAGGTTCTGGGTGGGCCACCCACCATTTCTGAGCATCTCATAAAGGCGGGAGCATCTCCTATCCCAAAACCTCTCCAGACCAGCGTGCAACTTAGAGGCCCCCAATCAATGTGCTCCCCCTGCGTCTGGTGCCTGTGGCCCCTCCACCCTGAAAGGTCCCTCCAAGATGTCCTTCCTTCAGAACCTACTGTTCTCCTATCATCAGGGCCTGAACAACCCCAGCCTTCTGTGAATGTTTCCTGAAACAAGGAAGGAAGGGTGGGGATGGGTTGGTTTAGAAATGGGACCCAGGATAGGCACTTGGGGTGCAAGGATCAAACAGGTGAGATCCCTCGAAAACCTCAGGAGGACTTCCCTGGTGGCCCAGTGGTTAAGACCCCCTGCTTCTAGTGCAGGGGACTCGGATCCAACTGCTGGTTGGGGACCTCAGATCTCACATGCTGCTGCCAAGAATAAAAAGCAAAAATGGAACAACTTGAGGCAGATCTCAGAGAGGATGGCTCTCAGGCTGCTGGACCCAGAAGAGATGTGTCCCTCTCCAGTCCAGACGCTGATCCTGACTCAGAGAGAGACTCACTGCCTGGCCTGGCTTCTCTGCCTCCTGCCCTCCTGGCGCTCATGGAAGGGAGGCTGAGAAGGACAGGAAAAGGGAGAGGGAATTTGGCTCCCGGGCCCCTTGCTTGGGGCAAGTAAAGTTATCTAGTAAAGTCATCTCTTCATTCATTCGTTTATTCATTCAAGATTCTGCTGTGCTCCTATTGTGTGTCCTTCTCTGTCCTAAGATGGCTAGACAGCAGCCAAGGAAAGGGACTAAAATCCCTGCCTCGTGGAGCTTACAATCTAGAAGGGGAGACAGGCAATAAATAGACAAATTGTTTCGGCAGATAATAAGAACTTTGAAGAAAACCACTGCAGGGAAAGAGGAAAGAGCGCGATGGGGTCACTGCTCAAGGTGGAAGGGCAGATTGGGGTGGCCTCTCTGAGGAGGGGCCATTGGAGCAGAGATTAGAACAAGGTCCTCCAGTGTAGGTTACCCTGTTTCATGTTCTCAGCAACTCTCTCAAGTAGATACTCCTATTCCTGTTTTACTGTTGGGGAGACCTCCCATCAGAGAGGTGGATATTCTTTCCTAGTGACACACAGCTGTCAAGCAGGAGCGGCAAACCCAGAGCTCTGGAAGAGAAGACGGAGAGATGGCCTGGCCAGGAAGCCTCACCCCTCCCCGGACAGCGGTGCCTGCAAAAGAGCCCAGGGCACCTGGGACACGGGCGAGGCCCTGAGTCCTCCGCCCTCAGGGTCATCTTCCCATGCAGGGGCGTCGTGTGAAGTGTCACCCCTAATGCCACACACACCTTCACCTGGGTCAGGGAAGAGGAACATTTGGTGAAAACTTTCAAAAAAATGTAATATTTTCAGATGGAAGCATGTTTGTCTGGAGTTTGCTTCCGTGTAGTACAAGAGGGATGTCCCTGGCAGTCCTGTGGTTTAGAATTTGTGCTTTCTGTGTAAGGGCTGCAGGTGTGATTCCTGCTTGAGGAACTAGCATCCTGCACAGTGTGGGAGAAAAAACTGTACAGAATGGGAATCAAAACTGGTCAGGAATTGCAGCTGGGACTGGGACTCTAGGAGGTCATTAAGAAGACTGTAAAGTGCAGGAGTCCCCTGGGGATCTTGTGAAAATGCAGATTCTGGCCGAGTAGAGCAAGGGAGCCTTGAAGTTTGAATTTCCAATTAGGCAGCAGGCCCTACTGGCATCTAGGCCATACTTTTATTAGCAGCATAATGCAGCATTCTGCCTTCATTTGTAATGGTTGATGTTTTCTACGGGCGAGGCCCTGAGTCCTCCGCCCTCAGGGTCATCTTCCCATGCAGGGGCGTCGTGTGAAGTGTCACCCCTAATGCCACACACACCTTCACCTGTGTCAGGGAAGAGGAACATTTGGTGAAAACTTTTAAAAAATGTAGTATTTTCAGATGGAAGCGTGTTTGTCTGGAGTTTGCTTCCGTGTAGTACAAGAGGGATGTCCCTGGCAGTCCTGTGGTTTAGAATTTGTGCTTTCTGTGTAAGGGCTGCAGGTGTGATTCCTGCTTGAGGAACTAGCATCCTGCACAGTGTGGGAGAAAAAACTGTACAGAATGGGAATCAAAACTGGTCAGGAGTTGCAGCTGGGACTGCGACTCTAGGAGTTCATTAAGAAGACTGTAAAGTGCAGGAGTCCCCTGGGGATCTTGGGAAAATGCAGATTCTGGCCGAGTAGAACAAGGGAGCCTTGAAGTCTGAATTTCCAACTAGGCAGCAGGCCCTACTGGCATCTAGGCCATACTTTTATTAGCAGCATAATGCAGCATTCTGCCTTCATTTGTAATGGTTGATGTTTTCTGTAATTTAAATCCTCCGTCCATGGGATTCTCCAGGCAAGAATACTGGAGTGGGTTGCCATTTACTTCTCCAGGGGATCTTCCCGACCCAGGGATCAAACCCATGTCTCCTGCATTGCAGGCAGACGCTTTAACCTCTGAGCCACCAGGGAAGCCTGCATAATTTTAAGAAGTTCATAAAAGAAACATTTCTCCCTTTATAATAATAATAATAGTGTTAATTACTGCAATCCTGAGTGTATGCCATGTGCCAGACATAAGTATAGTTTTCAATTTAAACACTCTAAACAATTTTTATCTTTATACTGATTAATTAGTTATTGTTAAGGTTTAAAGCATGTAGTTTTATTTTGGTTTCCTCTTTAATTCATTATATTTTAGAAGAGCGCCTGTAATTTCTAAATATAAAAATACTTCCACCTTTTAACTCGATTTCTAATTTAATCACATTATGATTAATATGTTCTATTGACTCTGAAATACATTGACTTCTTTTACACCCCTATTACTTGGTCAAATGTGTGACTATTTTACGTGAACTTCAAGACATTTATATGTTCGCTGTTAGTTCAAGAGTCTATAAATAATTATTAAAGTTTATTAGTGCTTTTTATATGCTTTAGATTTCTGATAAAAAATGTTTTAAAACCTCCTTTTAGTTTCCACAAAGTTGGCTTTGTGTATTTGGAGGCTGTGTTTTTAGGTGCATACAAATTTGTGATATTGATATTCTGGGAATGGTTTCTTTTATTACATAATACCTTATTTTTTCTATGAATGCCTTTTTCCTTGTTATATTTTGTAGTAATATTTTGGCTACTCTTTGATTATTTGTTTTTTTCCCAAACTTTGTGTGAGCACAGTGTGTGTTTTGGCTATTTTTTTCTGATTACTATTTTATGACATATTTTAATGCTTTTTTTTTCTTGCAGGTTTATTGAGATATAATTGACAGTTAACAATAAGTTAAGTTTTGACATACAGTTAATTATAAGTTAAGTTTAAGGTGTATAGCATAATTAATTGACATACATCATGGAAGAAGTTTAGTGAGCATCCATCATCTCTTACAGATACAAAATTAAAGAAACAGGAAAAAAAAGTGTTTTTCCTTGTGATAAGAATACAGGATTTACTCTCTTAACAACTCTCATATGTGATGTACAGCAGTGCTAATTACATTTATCATGTTGTGCTTTGCATGAGAAATGCTAGGCAGAGTATTTTGTGTTGTATGTTTTCCCTTTCACTACTTTAAATATATTGTGCAACTCTCTCTGGTCTGCAGACTTTCTGCTGAAAAGTCAGCCGATAGCCTTTAATCGTTTACTGTTTTTCTCTTGCTGCTTTTAAAAGTGTTTTTCCTTGTGATAAGAATACAGGATTTACTCTCTTAACAACTCTCATATGTGATGTACAGCAGTGCTAATTACATTTATCATGTTGTGCTTTGCATGAGAAATGCTAGGCAGAGTATTTTGTGTTGTATGTTTTCCCTTTCACTACTTTAAATATATTGTGCAACTCTCTCTGGTCTGCAGACTTTCTGCTGAAAAGTCAGCCGATAGCCTTTAATCGTTTACTGTTTTTCTCTTGCTGCTTTTAATATTTTCTCTTTGTCTTTAATTTTGCTACTCTACAATTTGTCTTGGTTGGGTCCACATTGGATGATCTTGATTGGGAGTCTCTGTGCTTCTGTACTTGCATGTCTGTTTCCTTTCTCAGGTTGGGAAAATTTTTAGCTATTATGCCTTCGATTGAGCATCAGTGAATTTCACTGCAGTTTCAGCTTGCTGATCCATTTCTAAAATCATGGAAGAAGTTTAGTGAGCATCCATCATCTCTTACAGATACAAAATTAAAGAAACAGGAAAAAAAGTATTTTTCCTTGTGATAAGAATTCAGGATTTACTCTCTTAATAACTTTCATATGTGATGTACAGCAGTGCTAATTACATTTATCATGTTGTGGTTTGCATGAGAAATGCTAGGCAGAGTATTTTGTGTTGTATGTTTCCCCTTTCACTACTTTAAATATATTGTGCAACTCCCTCTGGCCTGCAGACTTTCTGCTGAAAAGTCAGCCAATAGCCTTTAATCGTTCACTGTTTTTCTCTTGCTGCTTTTAATATTTTCTTTTTGTCTTTAATTTTTGCTACTCTACGATTTGTCTTGGTTGGGTCCACATTGGTTGATCTTGATTGGGAGTCTCTGTGCTTCTGTACTTGGATGTCTGTTTCCTTTCTCAGGTTGGGAAAATTTGTAGCTATTATGCCTTCGATTGAGCATCAGTGAATTTCACTGCAGTTTCAGCTTGCTGATCCATTTCTAAGTATCATCTGATCTACTGCTGTTTCATTCTCTTGTATTTTTCAATTTAGTTATTGTATTCCTCAGATCTGTTTGGTTCTTCTTTATATACTCTAACTCTCTGTTAAACTTCTTACTGTGTTCATGCATTTTTCTGAGTTCTTTGAGCATCTTTACAATTATTGCCTTGAGCTCGGTCTCAGACAGATATTTGTACCCACTTTACTTAGCTCCTCTGGAATTTTTTCTTGTTCTTCTGTTTGGAACACATTCCTCTGCTGCCTCCTTTTGCCTAATTTGATATTTTTACTCCTATGTATCTGTTAGGTTGGTTACAATTCCTGACTTTGGAGAAGAGGCCTTTTTAGGAGACANCAGATATTTGTACCCACTTTACTTAGCTCCTCTGGAATTTTTTCTTGTTCTTCTGTTTGGAACACATTCCTCTGCTGCCTCCTTTTGCCTAATTTGATATTTTTATTTCTATGTATCTGTTAGGTTGGTTACAATTCCTGACTTTGGAGAAGAGGCCTTTTTAGGAGACAGCACACTCCCCTCTGATCACCAGAGCTCTATGCTCTGGCGGTACCCCCTGTGTGAGCGGCTTGGGTCATCCACTGTGGTGGGCTGACTACCGGAGGTGGTCTAGTAGGTGTGACTGGCCCCTGGTCCAGTTTGTTGCCAGGCCCTGCCTCAAATGAAGGTACTGACAGCTGGTGAGGCCTTGTCACAAGGCTGCAGGCTGCGGGACCCTGAGGGGTCCTGGGGCTAGTAGGGAGCAGGGCAGGGTTCTGGAATGGGTGGTGGCAGGCCTTGGAATCCCAGACCCAGTGTTGGCCCACTGATGGGCGGGCCCAGCCCCTGACGTGGCTAGCTGCAGGGTCTGGCATGTCCCAAATCCAGCTTTGGCCTGTTGGCGAGCAGGGCTGTGCCTTGGGGTGTCCTGGAGCAAGTGCTGGCTCACAGTGGGCAGAGCTGGGCTTCCAAGATGTCTCAGCGCTGGTGTCAACCTGCTGGTAGGCAGGGTCCAGGGGTTTTCAAAGTTGGTGTTAGCCTGACTGTGGGTGGGGACTGGAGTCCAAGGGATTCTGAGGGTAGTGCCAGCTCACTGGTGGGTGAGGCTGTGTTCTGGACCCTCTAGTGGACAGAGCCAGGTCCTGTCCAACGGCGTGCTCTGGGGGCCTTAAGGCAGCAGGCCTGCTACGGGTGGAGCTGTGTCCTGGCCCTGCTCATTGCTGGGCATGTGATGTCCCAGTACTGGTACCAACAGGCTGGTGGGCAGGGCTGATTCCACGCTGAATAAGCTAGAGGGGGGATTCCACCCTGGTACTCGCGAACAGCAGGGTCCAGGAGCAGCAAGCTCCACAAAAAGGCTGCCCCAGTGTCTGTCCCAGGGCGAGCTGCGGTTGCCTCCTGTCTCCAGGAGACTCACTAGGATCAGCAGGCAGGTCTGCCCCAGGCTCCTTTCGGATCACTACTTCTGCCCTGGGTCCTGGAGCGTGTGAGATCTTATGTGCACCATTTACAAGTGGACTCTCCATTTCCCCCAGCCCTCTGGTTGTCCTGAAAGTAGGCCCCACTGACCCTCAGAGCTTCCTCACTCCTTGGGGAGAACCTGTGTGGTTGTACTTCTTCTCGCACCTGGGGGTCACCTACCGGGGGTATGTGTCTCGACTATACTGCATCTCTGCCCCTCCTCTGACTGTCTCCTCGTGGTTCCTTCTTTTTGGCTGTTGTTTTTATTTGTTTAAGTTGATATATTTTGACTGTGAATTAAATATACTTTATCCTTTAAACATAATGCCGTTTAACATTTAGTCCTGAGACAATGAAGTAAACATCTTTTGTTTGCTCTTTTGTTGTTGTTGTTTTTGGTTTTTTAACTTTCTTGGAATATAGTTGACTTACAGTGTTGTGTTAGTTTCAGGTATACAGCAAAGTAATTCATATATATATATATACACATCTCCATTCTTTTTTGAGATTCTTTTCTCATATAGGTTATCATAGAATACTGAGTAAAGTTCCCTGTGCCATGGTTCTTTCTTTATGTATTATTTACAAATTTCTTTTCTGTTAGTCTTCCAGGTTTTGTCATCAATAATTTCTCTGTAAATAGCTGTAACTTTGATGTGCCCATGGGAAGAGGTGGGCTCTGGGTCTTTATACATCACCATCTTGGCTAGTCCATGGCCATAAGCAATTTTTAAAACTGTTTTTCATATTTCACTATTATTAAATTAATATCTATATTCACCATGAAAATTTCCAAAATTTTCAGAAAAATA
>SJYX01003224.1:86570-108514 GCA_006410675.1 Oreotragus oreotragus
ATATATCAGCTTTGTTTTTAGATAATATGAAGTTAATGAGCTCTATTTAAATTCAAACTCACGTGAAGTAAAAAAGAAAAAAATCAATATTAAATATAATGTTTATTTAAATATAAATATAACTTAAATATAATTGTTTGCTAATCTAATTAAGATATGTCTTAAGTCATCAACATTATATAATACTTTTATTATGCCTAGGTTTAAGGTAAACTGAATTTGTCAACAAAAAGGTAACTCTTTAGACTAAAGGCAAGATAATTCTGAAGGGGCTTGCAACTATGCCAGATTGCTTTCCCAAAGGACTGATGCCATTTCCCTTCTGTCCAGCATGAGCTTGCTGCTCACGGTGACAATGTTACATCAGGGCATGGCATCACCCAGTCTCATTCATTCATCTATGGTGACTAAACACTGAGCCAGTGACCCTGGGATGAACCAGATATGAGCGGGACTGTGCAGCTGAGCAGAGAAGGAAAGATGAACACACCAGTAACTAGCACAAAGTTAGCAGGGGATGTCAGGGCGAACGCAGTGCGACTTCTTCACAGGGAGAGAGCATCTTTGTTCAGACTGGCCCAGAAGGTGGACCTGTGGTGGGTTTGCAGGAGAGTCAAGAGATGCTGAAAAATAGTTGTTTCATTGACTGACGTACCGTACACCTCTTTGCAGTGGCGAGTCTGGGGCAGGGAAAACAGAGACCACAAAGCTCATCCTGCAGTTCCTGGCCACCATCAGCGGCCAGCATTCGTGGATTGAGCAGCAGGTCCTGGAAGCCAACCCCATCCTGGAAGGTAAGCAGTCACCACCAGACCAGCCTCCTTCCCAGGCTCTGCAGGCTGGTAACTTCCTGCCAGGCAGTGCTCGTGGGGAAGAAGGACAGGGTAAACCACAAACTTTCAGCAACTTCTCAGGATTCCCCAGGACACAAAAGACAAGGATGGGGTGGATGGTAGTGTGGCGGCTGCCAGGAAGCACAGAAAAGAAAGACTGATGACGTTATTAGCTTTCACAGGTGTGTTTTCCACCCATGGGATCTTAAGCATTCCTTTAAAAAAGAATCCAAGATAAAATCAATTTTGGAAATTCTGGGAATGGATTATTGATACACAGAAGGATCCCAAATGTATTATGCTAATAAAAGTAGCCAGACCCTCTATTTTTTTTTTTCATTTACCCGTACAAATGAGGATGTGTGCACAAAAAGATCTTTCTTTATTCAGTCACATCATCAAGCTCTATGGAATGCACTTCAGATCATACTGCAACCCAAATGCCATCTGGTCTAACCTCCACGCCCTGGCTTATGCCAGCTCTTGTCACTCTCCTTGCAAGCCGGCCCTCTCTAGCCTAGTCTCTACCCCGCAGTGTGAGCAATCTTTCTCAAATGCACCCAAACTTCCTCAGGAGGCTTCCTGCTTCCCTCATTGCCCCTGGGACTAATTCTGAACTTCTTAGCTTCACGTTCAAGGTTCTTTGCTGCTTGGCCCCACCTGGGAATGGTTCCATCTGTCTGCCTCTGCTTTTCTCCTGTATCCTATGGTCCAGCCGAATTTCCTTTCCTGGAAGCACACTTCATGCTTTCTGACCTCCTAACCTTTAGCTGCACTTTGACTTCCTAATCTTAGCAAACCCTTGGCCGCCACCACTGTCTGGTGTGAGCCTACCCATCCTTCAATTCTGGACTTAGCTACCTCCTCTGAGAAACCTTCCCAGAAGATCTCACTAAAAGTAAAATTTCTATTCTCTGCTCCCATTGTGGGCATCATCCTCTGTCCTGTAGCCTTTGGAAATGCCAAGACAATCCGAAACGACAACTCAAGCCGCTTCGGGAAATACATTGACATCTACTTCAACTCCAGTGGGGTGATCGAGGGGGCGCGCATTGAGCAGTTTCTCCTGGAGAAATCCCGGGTCTGCCGGCAGGTAAATCCCAGATCTCCCCTGCCTACTACCTTGGTCCTGGTGAACCTCCCCTTTCCCCAGGATGGGAGTCTGGGGATTGGGGAGGCTTCCAAGAGAGTTCCTTTCCATCACTCTCATACCTCTCTCCCTCCTCCCGGGACCCCCACAGGCCTTGTCTCACTGCCATTGAACCCTGGCCTGAGATGGGCCAGGGACCCCTATCTTGGGCAATGATGGTTCTTCCCCAATATTCAAGGAAATGATAGGAGTTTCTGTCTTGAATTTTCCATCTATGTAATTGTCTTCATTATTTGGTGCTTACTACTCCTCACCTCTGTTAGAATTAATTCTGAGGCCAGGTAAGTCGTCAACTGGGGGTGGGTGTACCCTCAGATGTCTTGGGGGCCCTGTCAGAAGGACCTAGATGACACTGTCCAGAAGGCTCGCTGGCCAGAAAATGAGGTGGCATGAGGTCTGTGTCGTCACAGGGGCCTCGCACTCACAAGGGCCCACGTTTGGTTTAGCGCTCTGCTGTCGCCATCTTGAACTTCTTAATAACTTTTTAGAGAGGCTCTCCATGTTTTCATTTTGCACTGTGCCCCACAGATCAAGTAGACAGTCCTGGCTGACAAAGACCCCAGAGTATGACAGCCACATCAGCGGAGTTAACACAGCCTTGTTGAGGGTAGGATATTCCTCTCATGTCATGGTATAACCCCTAACACGTGTGTGTGTGCAAGCTCATGGAGTTTCAGAATGGGGCCATGCCACTGAAGGGGCTGGAGATATGTATGAGAACAGACAGACACCTGGACACTGTGGCAAGCTGAGAAGGAAGCTCACCTTTAGTGACCCCTACCTGATGCTAGGTGTTTCCCCTGTGTTATCTCATTAGATCGTCACAACAACCACGGAGACAGGTCTCTTTGTCTCCATTGTATAGATGAGGAAACCGAGTCCAGGGTAACTTATCTAGGTCCCAGAACTAGTAGAAGGTAGAATCTCTCTGACTCCAAAGTTTGCCCTTTCCAGAAGCTTATAGTTCTTCACATAGTGGTTGGTGAATTCATAGAACTTGGTCCTCATAGAGGCATCCCAGAATGAACAAGAGACTTCTAAAGCCGATCAGAGACAAGTCCTATCCATGATAAGATTAAAAATTTTGTGGGGATGGGGGTTGGGGGAGGGACTTCCCTTGTGGTCCAAAGATTGGGACTTCATCTTCCAATACAGGGCATGCAGGTTTGATCCCAGGTCAGAGAGCTTAGATCTCACATGCCTCAGGGCCAGAAAACATATAATAGAAGCAATATTGAAACAAATTCAATATTTTAAAAACGGTCCACGTCAAAAAAAATTTTTTTGGCGTGTAAGTGGGATCGCAGAGGTGCACACAACTGAAGCAATGGAGCATGCATGCACGCACTCTCAGTAAATGTACTAGTGATGTGTAGAAAGGACATCTAATGGTTCTGAGGAAGAAGAGGTCGTCTGAGGAGAGGGAAGGCAGGGGGAAGAGAAACTCCCCCTTCAACACTCTATACTTGGAATTGCCTGAATTTATGAGCACAGAGATGTGCTCATAAATAATGTTTAAAAATGCAGAAGACCCAGCTAGGTAAACCTGTGGAAGTCTATACTTGGAATTGCCTGAATTTATGAGACGTGCTCATAAATAATGTTTAAAAATGCAGACGGCCCAGCTAAGTAAACCTGTGGAAGTCAGGTCCCCAGGGGTCACGAGGTGATGGAAGGCTTCGTTGTTACTCTTGCTCAGTTGCTAAATCGACCCCACGAGGCTCCTCTGCCCATGGGATTTCCCCAGCAAGAATACTGAGTGGGTTGCCATTTCCTTCTCTAGGAGATCTTCCTGGAGGATCAAATCTGTGTCTCCCACACCTCTTGCATTAGCAGATAGATTCTTTTGCCACTGAGCCACCAGGGAAGGCTTTCCCTAGACGGTAGAGCCGGGAACTCTGAGTCAGAGAGCCTGGATGTGAATCCTGACACCTTGCTTTGCCTGTGACTCTGGACTACGGGGGCAGTCAGGCTACAGGGAAGTGCCGGGGAGTGACATTCTGCACGGAGCTGTCAGGATGAACTGGCCCGGGTGAGGCCAGCGACCAGGCGTGCTCATCCCTTGGGTCAATGCCAGAGCCCTGCTGGCTGGGGAGCAGGGAGACTGGGACAGGCCTGGGGCCAGGAGACAGTTGTGAGGACCCGGAGCCTCAGGGAAGCCGCTTGCAAGCTCCTGGAACTCCCCCTGCCAGGCCCCGGAGGAGCGGAACTACCATATCTTCTACTGCATGCTCATGGGGATGAGAGCCGAGGAGAAGAAGCTGCTGCACCTGGGGACACCTTCGGAGTACCACTACCTCACCATGGTGAGGCCCTGTGCCCCTCCCCGACCCTCCTCCCCTCTCCCCTCCTCCCCAGCCCCCNCAGGTCCCCTGCAAGAAAAACCTGGGGCAAATTCCATCTTTTACCTGAAACCCTCAACATCTGGCAGTGCTGCCATCAATATACCAGCTTTGTTTTTAGATAATATGAAGTTAATGAGCTTTATTTAAATTCAAACTCACGTGAAGTAAAAAAGAAAAAATCAATATTAAATATAATGTTTATTTAAATATAAATATAACTAAATATAATTGTTTGCTAATCTAATTAAGATATGTCTTAAGTCATCAACATTATATAATACTTTTATTATGCCTAGGTTTAAGGTAAACTAAATTTGTCAACAAAAAGGTAACTCTTTAGACTAAAGGCAAGATAATTCTGAAGGGGCTTGCAACTATGCCAGATTGCTTTCCCAAAGGACTGATGCCATTTCCCTTCTGTCCAGCATGAGCTTGCTGCTCACGGTGACAATGTTACATCAGGGCATGGCATCACCCAGTCTCATTCATTCATCTATGGTGACTAAACACTGAGCCAGTGACCCTGGGATGAACCAGATATGAGCGGGACTGTGCAGCTGAGCAGAGAAGGAAAGATGAACACACCAGTAACTAGCACAAAGTTAGCAGGGGATGTCAGGGCGAACGCAGTGCGACTTCTTCACAGGGAGAGAGCATCTTTGTTCAGACTGGCCCAGAAGGTGGACCTGTGGTGGGTTTGCAGGAGAGTCAAGAGATGCTGAAAAATAGTTGTTTCATTGACTGACGTACCGTACACCTCTTTGCAGTGGCGAGTCTGGGGCAGGGAAAACAGAGACCACAAAGCTCATCCTGCAGTTCCTGGCCACCATCAGCGGCCAGCATTCGTGGATTGAGCAGCAGGTCCTGGAAGCCAACCCCATCCTGGAAGGTAAGCAGTCACCACCAGACCAGCCTCCTTCCCAGGCTCTGCAGGCTGGTAACTTCCTGCCAGGCAGTGCTCGTGGGGAAGAAGGACAGGGTAAACCACAAACTTTCAGCAACTTCTCAGGATTCCCCAGGACACAAAAGACAAGGATGGGGTGGATGGTAGTGTGGCGGCTGCCAGGAAGCACAGAAAAGAAAGACTGATGACGTTATTAGCTTTCACAGGTGTGTTTTCCACCCATGGGATCTTAAGCATTCCTTTAAAAAAGAATCCAAGATAAAATCAATTTTGGAAATTCTGGGAATGGATTATTGATACACAGAAGGATCCCAAATGTATTATGCTAATAAAAGTAGCCAGACCCTCTATTTTTTTTTTTTTTCATTTACCCGTACAAATGAGGATGTGTGCACAAAAAGATCTTTCTTTATTCAGTCACATCATCAAGCTCTATGGAATGCACTTCAGATCATACTGCAACCCAAATGCCATCTGGTCTAACCTCCACACCCTGGCTTATGCCAGCTCTTGTCACTCTCCTTGCAAGCCGGCCCTCTCTAGCCTAGTCTCTACCCCGCAGTGTGAGCAATCTTTCTCAAATGCACCCAAACTTCCTCAGGAGGCTTCCTGCTTCCCTCATTGCCCCTGGGACTAATTCTGAACTTCTTAGCTTCACGTTCAAGGTTCTTTGCTGCTTGGCCCCACCTGGGAATGGTTCCATCTGTCTGCCTCTGCTTTTCTCCTGTATCCTATGGTCCAGCCGAATTTCCTTTCCTGGAAGCACACTTCATGCTTTCTGACCTCCTAACCTTTAGCTGCACTTTGACTTCCTAATCTTAGCAAACCCTTGGCCGCCACCACTGTCTGGTGTGAGCCTACCCATCCTTCAATTCTGGACTTAGCTACCTCCTCTGAGAAACCTTCCCAGAAGATCTCACTAAAAGTAAAATTTCTATTCTCTGCTCCCATTGTGGGCATCATCCTCTGTCCTGTAGCCTTTGGAAATGCCAAGACAATCCGAAACGACAACTCAAGCCGCTTCGGGAAATACATTGACATCTACTTCAACTCCAGTGGGGTGATCGAGGGGGCGCGCATTGAGCAGTTTCTCCTGGAGAAATCCCGGGTCTGCCGGCAGGTAAATCCCAGATCTCCCCTGCCTACTACCTTGGTCCTGGTGAACCTCCCCTTTCCCCAGGATGGGAGTCTGGGGATTGGGGAGGCTTCCAAGAGAGTTCCTTTCCATCACTCTCATACCTCTCTCCCTCCTCCCGGGACCCCCACAGGCCTTGTCTCACTGCCATTGAACCCTGGCCTGAGATGGGCCAGGGACCCCTATCTTGGGCAATGATGGTTCTTCCCCAATATTCAAGGAAATGATAGGAGTTTCTGTCTTGAATTTTCCATCTATGTAATTGTCTTCATTATTTGGTGCTTACTACTCCTCACCTCTGTTAGAATTAATTCTGAGGCCAGGTAAGTCGTCAACTGGGGGTGGGTGTACCCTCAGATGTCTTGGGGGCCCTGTCAGAAGGACCTAGATGACACTGTCCAGAAGGCTCGCTGGCCAGAAAATGAGGTGGCATGAGGTCTGTGTCGTCACAGGGGCCTCGCACTCACAAGGGCCCACGTTTGGTTTAGCGCTCTGCTGTCGCCATCTTGAACTTCTTAATAACTTTTTAGAGAGGCTCTCCATGTTTTCATTTTGCACTGTGCCCCACAGATCAAGTAGACAGTCCTGGCTGACAAAGACCCCAGAGTATGACAGCCACATCAGCGGAGTTAACACAGCCTTGTTGAGGGTAGGATATTCCTCTCATGTCATGGTATAACCCCTAACACGTGTGTGTGTGCAAGCTCATGGAGTTTCAGAATGGGGCCATGCCACTGAAGGGGCTGGAGATATGTATGAGAACAGACAGACACCTGGACACTGTGGCAAGCTGAGAAGGAAGCTCACCTTTAGTGACCCCTACCTGACGCTAGGTGTTTCCCCTGTGTTATCTCATTAGATCGTCACAACAACCACGGAGACAGGTCTCTTTGTCTCCATTGTATAGATGAGGAAACCGAGTCCAGGGTAACTTATCTAGGTCCCAGAACTAGTAGAAGGTAGAATCTCTCTGACTCCAAAGTTTGCCCTTTCCAGAAGCTTATAGTTCTTCACATAGTGGTTGGTGAATTCATAGAACTTGGTCCTCATAGAGGCATCCCAGAATGAACAAGAGACTTCTAAAGCCGATCAGAGACAAGTCCTATCCATGATAAGATTAAAAATTTTGTGGGGATGGGGGTTGGGGGAGGGACTTCCCTTGTGGTCCAAAGATTGGGACTTCATCTTCCAATACAGGGCATGCAGGTTTGATCCCAGGTCAGAGAGCTTAGATCTCACATGCCTCAGGGCCAGAAAACATATAATAGAAGCAATATTGAAACAAATTCAATATTTTAAAAACGGTCCACGTCAAAAAAATTTTTTTTGGCGTGTAAGTGGGATCGCAGAGGTGCACACAACTGAAGCAATGGAGCATGCATGCACGCACTCTCAGTAAATGTACTAGTGATGTGTAGAAAGGACATCTAATGGTTCTGAGGAAGAAGAGGTCGTCTGAGGAGAGGGAAGGCAGGGGGAAGAGAAACTCCCCCTTCAACACTCTATACTTGGAATTGCCTGAATTTATGAGCACAGAGATGTGCTCATAAATAATGTTTAAAAATGCAGAAGACCCAGCTAGGTAAACCTGTGGAAGTCTATACTTGGAATTGCCTGAATTTATGAGACGTGCTCATAAATAATGTTTAAAAATGCAGACGGCCCAGCTAAGTAAACCTGTGGAAGTCAGGTCCCCAGGGGTCACGAGGTGATGGAAGGCTTCGTTGTTACTCTTGCTCAGTTGCTAAATCGACCCCACGAGGCTCCTCTGCCCATGGGATTTCCCCAGCAAGAATACTGAGTGGGTTGCCATTTCCTTCTCTAGGAGATCTTCCTGGAGGATCAAATCTGTGTCTCCCACACCTCTTGCATTAGCAGATAGATTCTTTTGCCACTGAGCCACCAGGGAAGGCTTTCCCTAGACGGTAGAGCCGGGAACTCTGAGTCAGAGAGCCTGGATGTGAATCCTGACACCTTGCTTTGCCTGTGACTCTGGACTACGGGGGCAGTCAGGCTACAGGGAAGTGCCGGGGAGTGACATTCTGCACGGAGCTGTCAGGATGAACTGGCCCGGGTGAGGCCAGCGACCAGGCGTGCTCATCCCTTGGGTCAATGCCAGAGCCCTGCTGGCTGGGGAGCAGGGAGACTGGGACAGGCCTAAGCCCAGACTCTGGGTAGGCCCGTGGGCGGGGACTGGGGGCTCCCTTTCCCCTTCTCCACTCCACCCTCCTGTGTTTGGCATCCACTTTACAACCATCAGAGGATTACTCTTGGCCATCAAAGTCCTGCCCTTGTGCGTGTGCTTCCTTGTTTTCTGCAGAGCCTGTAGTCCTGCCCCACAAGCCTCACCTTCCTTTGGTCCTAATGGACAGAAGGCTCCTGGCCACCCCATAGCTCCCCCCTCATTTCATCCCAGTCACCGTCCTCCTAGGTGCCCCTAGAACTTGAACTCCAGGAGAGCAGAGGCCTTGCTCAGTTGTGTCCCCACGCCCGGAACATTGCCACACAAGCAGTCTCACAAGTTGAGCTTGCATTGTTGACAAGAGAATGAATGAGATCCACCTCTTGACGCTCTCTCGTGCCTAGCCCCTGTCTCGCCCATCTCTGCCCGAGGCCTTCATCATCTCTTGCCTAGACCATGGTGCTACTTTCCTCCTGAGTGCCCCTTTTCCCCAGACTTGAGCCCGAATCTATCATCCACCGCACAGATCTCCCATACAGGGCACCTGACAGACCATATTCCTGATCACAGCTCTTTGGAAGTTCCCTGTGGCTCCTTGGCAAGGTTTCCAAGTCCCTCCAGATCCCACCATCTGCCAGCCTCTCCTCCTCCACATGACCCCAGCCTCTTTGCAACCTTCCTGCCTCCCATCTCACAGCCTAACTCAAGCTAATATCTGCCAAAACCCTCTCCCCCTGTGCTGCTATAAAGCTCAACCTGTGGAACCAGCTCAGGTGCCTCCTCCAGGAAGCCTTTCCCCGNTCTCCTCCTCCACATGACCCCAGCCTCTTTGCAACCTTCCTGCCTCCCATCTCACAGCCTAACTCAAGCTGATATCTGCCAAAACCCTCTCCCCCTGTGCTGCTATAAAGCTCAACCTGTGGAACCAGCTCAGGTGCCTCCTCCAGGAAGCCTTTCCCCAGTTTCCAGGAGGGCTGGCCAAGCCCCCTTTTGTTTCAGCATCTGTAAAAGCCTATGACATAATCTTCCTGCCTCCTCTCCTGGATGCAACAGCATGCAGAGCAGGGCCAGCTCTCTCCATTAATGAATTCCCAGAAAATACCCCAGAGTCTGACAGACAGTGAGCCTTAGAAAGTGTTTGTTAAAGGAATTAACCCATGGTATTCCCCCGAGAGACTGAGGCAGGCATTACCATGGATGGTTGACAAATAGTGGCTCAGAGAAACTGAATGACTTAGCTATGGCCACACAGCTATCAAGCTACCATAGAATTCTGGGTCTATATCACCATAATTCTGCCTTTGGAAATACCTTTGTGTATTTTATGAGCTTGGTCCTCCAGGTGGTCCCGTGGGACCCACCCAGAGCCAATGAAGTATCACTTACCAGGGCCTTTGGCTGAGTCCCTGATACATCCCTGCCTTGCTGGCCCTACAGTGGAGAAGGCCCCCAAAAGCTGATGTGTTCGATCTTTCAGGGGAACTGTACTTCCTGTGAGGGGCGCGATGACGCCAAGGACTATGCCCATGTCCGCTCGGCCATGAAGATACTCATGTTCTCTGACTCCGAGAACTGGGACCTCAGCAAGCTGCTGGCCACTATTCTCCACCTGGGGAACGTGGAGTTCACGGGTAATGCTATTTCCACCCAAAGTACACCCCCTGGGGAGGAAGAATGGGGACTAGAGGAGGAAGAAATCCCTGTGGGTTCTCATCCGAAGGGCCCATCAAAGTCACAATGTGTTGGAAAGGTACATTAGGAATTTTAGCTGTAATTCTGGAGGTCTTGTGGAGTTAGGGGGAAGATGCCAAAGCTTAGGGCCCTCCAAAGGTGAAGACATTGATCAATCATGCCTAACTTTTGGCTGGAAACCCAAAGGGTAAACAAAGCCATGCGTGAACTTTGAGTAAGCAAAGCCATGCATGAACGTGCAAGCCGTTTCTAAGCATCCAGTTGGTCTGGAGACTCAAGTGTCCTGGACTGTTTTGTCAGTGCCCCAAGGGCCTGACAGAAATTAGCTTAGGGCCCTCCAAAGGTGAAGACATTGATCAATCATGCCTAACTTTTGGCTGGAAACCCAAAGGGTAAACAAAGCCATGCGTGAACTTTGAGTAAGCAAAGCCATGCATGAACGTGCAAGCCGTTTCTAAGCATCCAGTTGGTCTGGAGACTCAAGTGTCCTGGACTATTTTGTCAGTGCCCCAAGGGCCTGACAGAAATTACAGTCTTCTCTGGAAGAAAGCAACATCAACTTAGATGACAAATTATTCCTTTAAACAGTTTCAAACACAACAACCAGCATGCATCCAAAAATAAATAGGAACAAGGAAATGAGAGATTATGACAAGGATCAGCAGGCATAATAGACAAAGAAGCAGAGCCAGAAAGACTTCAGAGACTGGGGTAGCTGAGCGCAGACCACAGAGCAGCTATGCTTGTTATNGCATCCAAAAATAAATAGGAACAAGGAAATGAGAGATTATGACAAGGATCAGCAGGCATAATAGACAAAGAAGCAGAGCCAGAAAGACTTCAGAGACTGGGGTAGCTGAGCGCAGACCACAGAGCAGCTATGCTTGTTATATCCAAGAAAGGAAAAGCCAAGCTTAGAAACTTAGACAGGGAACTGGAAAGCATAAACAAGTGACATTACAGATTTTAAAGTGAACCACGTCAAAATTCTAAAGTTAAAAATGTTAAAACCAAAATGAACTCTATGGATGAGTTTACCCTCCAGTTTTATAATGTGATAAAGGAGAAAACGTCAGAAAAAACCTGTGTGTACGGCACAGAAAGACGAAAAAGATGGAAAATGTGGAAGAGAAAATAGGAGACCTAGAATACACATTTACTTAGAGTTCTAAAGGGAAAGAGAAACTGTGTGTGCAGCATGGAAAGACAGATGGAAAATAGGAACCTCCCTAGTGGTCCAGTGGCTAAGACTCCACGTCACCAATCCAGGGTTTCCAGGTTCTATCCTGGGTCAGAGAACCAGATCTCACATGCTGCCACTAAAAGACCCGAGTGCCGCAACAAAGACCCAACGCAGCCAAATAATGAGTAAATATTTTTTAAAAGATGGAAAAGATAAAAGACAGAGTAGGCGCCGTCAAAGATAGAGTGAGAAGACGTAGAATACATTTAATTAGAGTTCGAAAGGAGAAGAGAGGGTTGGGACAGAAACACTTGAAGATTATGGCTGGCTTTAGATCTAATGAAAGACACCAGCTCACACAGCAGTGGGGAAAAGACAGAGTTTTCAATGAACTGTTCCAGAGCGATTGGGTATTCATGTAGAAAACAAGAACCACTCTCTCAGAGCATATAAGGAAAGCCACTCCAGCAAGCTGGAGCTGGGTGACCAAACTGGGCACTTCTGCTGGTAAAAAGTGGGTGCTGACCAGCAGGGGGCATCAGGACATGGAATACTATCGAACGTGATGTTGAGGAAATGAAACCAGGCAGAAGCATGCAGAGAGCCCCCACACACAATTTAAACACAGATAAAATTAAATGCTACAGGGCTTCGCTGGTGGCTCAGCGGGAAAGAATCTGCCTGCCAAAGCGGGAGACTCGGGTTCGATCCTTGATCTGGGAAGATCCCACGTGCTGCGGGGCAGCTAAGCGACAACGGTAGAGCTTGTGCCCTAAAGCCCAGGAACCACAGCAAGGGAAGCCCCACCCTGCAGCTAGAGCGGAGCCTCCACTCTCTGCAATTAGAGAAAAATCCAGTGCAGCACCCAAGACCCGGCACAGCAAAAAATAGATAAGTAAACATTTTTTAAAAAATTAAATGCTACAAAGGAATGCAGGTAGTTAGATGACACATAAATAAAGGGGTAAAATTAAATGCAGCTTAGTGGTTAAATCAGTGACGGACAGGGAGGCCTGGCATGTTGTAGTCCATGGGGTCACAAAGAGTCAGACTCAACTGAACGACTGAACAGCAGCAGGGATTAACATATAGGTAGTAAAAAGATAAGGAAAAAGCAAGGAAGTGTTTTCTGTGGGGGTCAGGAGAATACTGCCTTAGGTGGAGGAACTGGTCTGAGCCGGGAAGGTCGTGGGAGGCCCCGGCTGTTTGTGAAGTTCTGGGTCTGGCTTTAGTGGTTGCTTTACAATGTTGACATAACAATTATCCATTATAACATACCTTTGGGTCTTATGCATTTCTTATCCATACGGGTTAGTTTACAATTTTTAAGTCTAAAGCAGAAAAAAAATGACAGAAACAGCTTTCTTCCCTCCCTGCAGCTCAGCGGCCCTAAAGGGAGGGACTCAAAGGGGAGGGATTGAACCAGGAGGTAAGTCAGGAGACCTGCAGCAGAGCTGGGCCCTGCTTCATCCTTTGCTGAATGAATGAGCACACCTAAGTTTCTAAGGACAGCAGAGTGGAGGAAGGAGACCAACGGGTCTTGCTCCCCTCGATAGACCCCACCCTCCCCACCGGCACCAGACTTCTCCCCCGAGTAGCGTCAGACTCCCCTTTGAGTCAGACTCTCAATCTGGGCAGCGGGGGACATACCCTATGAACAGTAATTAATTAATTAAAGTCACTCAGTCGTGTCCGACTCTTTGTGACCCCGTGGACTGTAGCCTACCAAGCTCCTCAGTCCATGGGATTCTCCAAGCAAGAATACTGGAGTGGGTTGCCATTTCCTTCTCCAGGGGATCTTCCCGACCCAGGGATCGAACCCAGGCCTCCCGCATTGGAGGCAGACGCTTTAACCTCTGAGCCACTATGAACAGTGGTTAGAAGCAAAGTGTTGATAGTCCCCAGAGAGGGCGCGGCTCTCAGAGGGGGCCTGGGAGAGGCGGTGCCTGGCACCCAGGGATGGCTGTCTCTGAGCGATGTGTTCTGGGACAGCCTCCCGGGGCCTCTGTCCCGCGCCTTCAGGCCACTTTGCCTCTCAGGGCCATTGCTTCTCCCTGCAGCTGCGGTCTTTGAGAACCTGGACTCCTCCGATGTGATGGAGACCCCTGCCTTTCCCACCGTGATGAAGTTACTGGAGGTAACTCTGCTCTTCTGTGCCTCAGCCTCCTTTTTTTGTGAGCAGCCGCAGGGCCTGGGTTGGCAGCCCTTCCCAGTCTAAGTTCCTGCCTCCCAGGCTCTCGCTCACCCTCTCCCCTCCAACTCCCCTGTGCAGCATGGCAGGCTCTAGACATGGGAATCAGGCCCATGGAGCTAATCATTGACAAAGTCCCGGAATTGATCGGTTTGGCTTGAACATGTGTTTCTTGCCCTTTCCCTGACCTTTTTGCTCTTCCAGGACCTTTGCTCAACTTTCTACCTCACTCATTCCCCAGGTTGTCCCCACTGAACCAATCTGAGGCCTCTACAGCAAGACATCCTCGCCCCATATCGTGGTCCCCAGGGCCTCTCCATGAGCTGTGCTCTTCTAGGCTGATGGAATGTACTCAGACCATTCCCCCTGCTCTCTCCCCTTGTGTTATATTTGTTGTTATTTTTTGGCTTTGCCACACTGCTGGCCCTGTAGGCATTTAGGCTGTGACCGCTGATACTTGTACTTTCTATATAACTTGCAATGCAGGAAATTCAGGTTCAATCCTTGGGTCAGGAAGATCCCCTGGGGATGGAAATGGCGACCTACTAGAGTATTCTTGCCTAGAGAATTCCATGGGCACAAGAGCCTGGTGGGTTATAGTCCATGGGGTTGCAAAGAGTTAGATGACTGAGAGACTGACACTTTGACTTTCACATAGCATGTGGGATCTTATTCTCCAATAAGGGATAGAAACTGTGTCCCTTGCATTGCAAGCACAGAGTCGTAACTGCTGGACCATCAGGGAAGTTTCCCCTGCACATTATTGAAGAGATCAAATAGAGCCTTGACTTGGAGGACAAGTGATGGGGCTTTGGAATTACACCCTACTAACAGGTTCAGTGGGAAATTAATCGAATCAGAAGGGGAAAAACACCCATCACATTAGGTAGCACATTTTGCTGCTAATGTTTTTCACCTGGTTGCAGGGTTCTTAGAAACCCTGGGGATTTGCCAGCCAAGTCTTCTCTGCACGTGGGAAGGACTTCATCCAGATTCCTCTTGTTAACTTGGGCCTCCAGATTCCAGGCAGGAGTGCCTTCTGTTGAGGTGTATTCAGATGTCAGTGGCCAGCCCTCAGAACCCTCCACGCCCACTGTTTTCCAGGGTCCACCCGATGGTGGGCCCAGTACCAGGATACCAGCACAAGACTGGTCAACCAAGCAGCCAGCACGCTCAGGGCCCACCCAACTGGCACATCCTTCCCTGACACTGATATCCCTGTGCTCAGACTGACGCTGGACCAGTCCTGCCAGCATCCCGACTCTGATCCTAGTCACAGACATCTCCCATCCTCAGGCTTTGGGCATGGGATGTTTGGTCATGAGAGAGCATGTTGGCACCAGGCCCTGCTCTGTCAGCTGTGATGCCAGCCCCTACCTGCCTTCCAGGTGAAGGACCAGGCCCTCCGAGACTGTCTGATCAAGCACTCCATCATCATCCGCGGGGAGTTTGTCACCAGGCCCCTGAACATCACTCAGGCTGCAGACCGGAGGGACGCCTTTGTCAAGGTGCAGAGCTGTGGGAGAAGGGGCCTACATTTCTAGGTATTGAGTGTAGCTCCTTGCCTGGCGAGTGGACAGCAGGAAAGGGCAGAGAGCTGGGCAAGTCTTGTCTCTGCCAGTCCCCTGTCTGGTGACCGTGGGGTGCTCAGACTCTCCAGGGTGGTTTCTTGCCTTAAAGTAGGGGTGATCTCCCTCAGTAGGTCCAGTGTGCCTCTGGACTTTCCAAGTAAACTTGCAGAAAGTAGCAGCCTTCCTCTCATGCATCAAAGCCTGTGGGTTCTACCCCATGTCTCTACAGGGCATCTATGGGCATCTTTTCCTATGGATTGTCAAGAAGATCAATGCTGCAATTTTCACCCCACCTGCCCAGGACCCCAAAAATGTGCAAAGGACAATCGGCCTCCTGGACATATTTGGTTTTGAAAACTTCCAGAAAAATAGGTATGGAGGTCCCTGCACCTGCTTTCAGAAAAATGAGAGATCAGCTTAGGTCCTCCCTGAGCCAACTGGAGGGCAGCCATTCCTCCCCAGACTGGCTGGGAGCAGGGCCTCGCCTCTGCTCACAGACGCCAGGGTGAGTCCCTCAGCAAGACTGTGTCCTTCCTCAGTGAGACAGTTCACGCTCATCCCCTGGCATCCACAACGTGTCTAGAAAAGGCCATATAGCTAAGAGCATCATGAGAGTCAGGCTGACACTCCAGCATTCATCCCCATCTCAGGCTATCCACTCTTCTCACAAACTAGAGTGAATTATCACGTATGGTTAAAGTGAAAGTGGAAATCAATAACACTAATGTGACTGCATCCTTGGGTGGGCTATCACACTAGGTGATGGGGAAGGCAGGGGATTTGTGGCCCATCCCCAATTTTTCAGTCTGATAAGGGTAAGGTGAGGCAGGACACTTCTGACCCAGTGTCCCAGCTTGGAGGCTGAAGAGCTGGAGAAATGAAGCAGATCAGAAAAGCAATTCCCAGCTAAGACTGCGATGAAGACTGGGGTGGAAGTAGACAGAGGCAGCAAGGGGAGCCAGGCCTTGGAGCTAGACGAGGGCAGGCGATGCTCTGGGGAAGTATCACCAAAGGGCCAGATGAGGAAACAAGGACAGGGGGACAAGCAAGCAGGAAGTGTCCTCCACGTGCAGGCTAGCTTCCCAAGTGAGCCTGGCTCATTTAAAGCACTGGTGAGACAGAGCCTAGGCCTAATTCTATTACCAAGTGGAATTCAGGTCTGCTCATCCAAAGTGCACCAAAGCCAGTCTACTGACACCGGGTTGTGGTGAAGCAAAGCACAGCATTTATTGCAGGGCCGAGAAGAACAGACAGCTCATCCAAATTTGAGGCAGCTCAAAATCCAAATTCCTTGATGGCTTTCAAGTAAAGATTTTTAAAGGCAGTTTTCGGGCTGTGAGTCACAGGGTACACGACTTTCTTCTCATTGGTTGGTGATGAGGTAATGGGGTGATGTTTAGGGAATCTTAATCATCAACGTTCTGGTTCCAACCAGTCTGGGGTCTACATGCTTGCGACCAGCATGTAGTCACCATACTCCACCTGGGCAGGGGTCTTACTTAGTTTCTGGAAAACAACTCAAAGAGATGCCTTGACGAAGAACTGAAGTGAAGTGAAGTGAAGTGAAGTGAAGTCGCTCAGTCGTGTCCGACTCTTTGCGACCCCATGGACTGTAGCCTTCCAGGCTCTTCTGTTCATGGGATTTTCCAGGCAATAGTACTGGAGTGGCTTGCCATTTCCTTCTCCAGCGGATCTTCCCAACCCAGGGATCGAACCCAGGTCTCCCACATTGTAGACAGACGCTTTACCATCTGAGCCACCAGGGAAGATTTAGTGACGAAGAACCAGGACTCTTTTATCACTAGACTGTTGCTTCTTGACTGCATTTCTTCACTTCCCTGATTGGTCTTGAGTCTGCTCTTAGGACTCAGAGATGTCATAGGAGCCTAGAGCCTTTTGCTACAAATAAGAAATGGGGGACAAGGAGGGAGCTTTGTATCCAGGAGGGCCCCACAGGGTTCTGCTTGTTTTCAGTCCCAAGTGGAGGTCTCTGGGCACTGTCAGAGGTGCCAAGGGGCTGTCCTGACCTTGGCATGCCCCTGCCCAAGGCCCAATCTCCAGGTGAAGGCTGAGAAGGCCCCTTGGTCAAGATGCAAGCCATTCTGAGTGCAAGCACATTGAGATTGCAGGCCCCTAGGACCAGCTCACTGTGGGCAGGTGGGATGGGGCGGGGCTGGCAGAACTCAGCCCAACGTGACAGAAGCTCTAAGGAGCAGTAAAGGAAAAAATGATTCCGATCATTGGTTTCTGGCCCTGAGAGGGGCAGCTAAGCAGACCAAGCATATCTTTGGCCACTGTGGAGATGGATGAGTAGTTTATTTTGGGGGATCTGGCCATTTATTCAGGGACACCCTCCCCCACACCCCCTGTGAAGGAGCCACAGCTGGGTTTGTGGCAGGGCTGCAGTCTGGGGGCCACCTGAAGGAGCAGGGCTGAGCACCCAGACACTTACCTGAACTGCCTTCTGCAAGGGTGCACCGAGTATACTCTTGTCAGCTGCAAAAAAGTGCATGACATAAAAGTTGAGACTTATGTTTTATTCAGCAGACATTCCTAGAGCTTCAAGCCCAGGAGACAACATCTCAAATAATTCTGAGAAAAATGCTCCGAGGAGGCGAGGGTGGAGCCAGAATATATAAGAGTATTTTTTTGCAACAAAGGGCAGGTAGAACATCAAAAGATTATTGTTAATAAAAGAAAATTAGATATCTCAAGTTAAAGTATTTAGCACTTTTCTGTGTATGGAAAGATGCAAGAGTCTGGATTCACTGAAATCATTCCTTTGATATGAATCTCAGATAGCTGGGGCCAGCATTCAGTGTTTTCACATCCTGAGTTTCTTCAAGCTGTACTGTTGCAATCTGATGGGGCTTCCCCAGTGGCTCCACAGTAAAGAATCCACCTGCATGCAGCAGACGTGGGGCCAGGAAGATCCCCTAGAGGAGGAAATGGCAACCCACTCCAGGATTCTTGCCTGGAAAATCCCATGGACAGAGGAGCCTGGCAGGCTACAGGCCAAAGGATCTCAAAGAGTTGGGCGTGACTGAGTGACTGAGCACAGACTGCTAGCTGGCCAGTACTCCTGGTCTCCATCCTGAGTTCCCTCAGGGCTCATAGTCGGGGTGGCTGCAATCGCTGATGGCTACAGTATCACTCCACACTGTCCAGGCAGCGTGGTAACTCTCTTGGGTTAACAGACCTGAACAACCAGCCTGAGGAACCATAAGGTTTTGCACAAATGTGCAACCCATCCTGAGGAAGAAATGCCTAAGAGACCCAAAGTGAAAGAAAGTGGAAGTGAAGTCGCTCAGCCACGTCCGACTCTTTGTGACCCCGTGGACTGTAGCCCGCCAGCCTCCTCCGCCCATGGGATTCTCCAGGCAGAATACTGGAGTGGGTTGCCATTTCCTTCTCCAGGGGATCTTCCTGACCCAGGGATTGAACCCAGGTCTCCTGCATTGCAGGCAGACACTTTAACCTCTGAGCCACCAGGGAAGCCCAAAGGATGAACCAAAAGAGCAGGTCAGAGGAAGGAGGGTCTCGCATGTGTGAAGACAGAATAAGAGAAGGGCAGGTGCCCTGCTGGAGAAGGAGGTGGCAACTCACTCCAGTATTCTCGCCTGGAGAACTCCATGGACAAGAGGAGCCCAGCAGGCTACAGTCCAGGGGGTCACAAAGAGTCAGACACGGCTAACCGACTATCACTCACAGAGTCCCCTGCGTCCATCCCCTGGCAGTGTTGGGCAGGCTTTCCACTGTGTCACTGTCTGTCTGGATCCTGAAAGTAATGGGAGCTCAGGTCCACAAGGATTCAAAGCAGGGGGAGAGCAGGGTGGGGTGGGGACCAGATCTGCACGTCCGAAACCTCTGTCTAGTGGCCACGGAGAGTGGTTGGAGGGGTGAGGCTGGAGGCAGAGAGGCGGTTGTTACTGCGCTCCAGGTGAGAAAGAAGGGTGACCTGGATTAAGGGAGCAGCAGTGGGAGTGAAAAGAAGTAAGCAGATCAGGTGCTGTGTTGGATCGAGCACAGCCGGACTTTGGCAACGGGTTGGAGTTGGGGGCAAGGAAGAGGTGTCAGGTATGCTGGCCTGGTTTCTGACCCTAGCCAGGGGTGATGAGTGGAGGGGCCATTTCTGGAGGTGAAATGGAGCCCAGGAGGAAGAATGAGTGGGAGGACTCGGGGAGGGGAAAGGGGTATGTCTGATTGATGCAAAGGAGCCCAGCCATCAATGACAGGTCTCCAGAAGCTCATCTTAATACCAAAGCCACTTACCCATGGGGCAGGGTGGCTACTGGACCCTTGGCCCCCAGAGATTGTCTCCATTCTGGGGACCTTATGGAGTCAAAGTCAGGGCTTGATGCTAAGTGGAGCCTCCTCATTTCTCTGAATCTGTGGGACGGAGGAGGGGACGGAGGCGGAGGCAGGGGAAGAGGGAGGCTGTCTGTTGGCCTGGACGGTGTTTGGGGGTGTGCTCTGTGGGCTCACGTGTGTGGGGCTGTGGGCCAGGGGTTGGCTGCGGTGGCGCCCCAGCCAACCTTGCCCCCCTGGGGCGGTGCTGCGCCTGCAGCTTCGAGCAGCTCTGCATCAACCTGGCCAACGAGCATCTGCAGCAGCTCTTCGTACATCACGTGTTCACCGTGGAGCAGGAGCAGTACCGCGCGGAGAGCATCGCCTGGGACCACATCCACTACGCCGACAACCGGCCCACCCTGGACCTGCTGGCCCTCAAGCCCATGAGCGTCATCTCCCTCCTGGATGAGGAGAGCCGCTTCCCGCAGGTGCGCCCCGGGCCCGCCCCCCTCAACGGGAGACCCCGTGCCTGGGAAGCTCCATGGCTGCGGAAACCGCTGCCTGCGCGTTGGCAGAGTAGCCCCCGCCTTCCAGCCTTCCTCTCCTTCGAGGGGTGCCTCCCGGAGGAAGGCATCTGAGTCCACCCGCACTGCTGCTCCTCCGCACAGATTATTTAGATTCAGGAACACACCCCCAGAGAGGGCTGGTTGAGTCTTGTGGGCCAAGGGCAGCACGCAGTGCAAGGTGAGGCAACACTTTCCTTCTTGCTTTGGGGGACTCTGCATGCCTCTGGGGAGACGGACTCTCCGGTAGTCAGTAAGAGCTCTGATCCAGAGAAGGGAGATGCTCTGCTCCCGGGGAAGGCTACAGCCAGCGAGCTGGCGGCCTCTCTTCCTGCCTCGGCCCTCACTCAGGGAACAAGCCCCTACCCCTACACATCTGCTTGCTATCTGTAGAAAGGCCCTCAGTCATTCTGAACCCAGTTGCTTTGCCCTTTGAGGGAGCCCCTGAGTGTACCAGTGGGGGTGTACCCAGTGGCTGGGCTGTGGGTCTTCGGCCCATAGGGCATCCGTTCTTCCAGGGCACAGATACCACCTTGCTGCAAAAACTGAAGAGTGTCCACGCTAACAACAAGGGCTTCCTGCAGCCCAAGAACATCCACGATGCCCAGTTTGGCATCGCCCACTTTGCTGGCGAGGTGCACTACCATGTGGAAGGTAGGTGAAGCTCCTCTCCACAGTCCCATCCTTCCAAATCTGGAGCGCCCCAGGGAGGCCATAAGAAGCCTAGGTCATTTTGCAGAGCCAGCAATGGGACAGAGGGAATGGAATGGACCAGGCAGGTGTGTTTGTGTTTTGTTTTGTTGGTAATAGTTCTACTGAGAGATAATTCACATACCATAGAATTTACTCATTTGAAGTCTACATCTCAATGGTTTTTTAGTGTATTCATAGACTTACGCAGTTGTTGCCACAATTTTAGAACATTTACATCACCCCTCAAAAGAAATCCCCACTAGGAACTTCCCTGGCAGTCCAAAGGTTAAGACTCTTTTCTGAATGCAAGCAGGGGGCTTGCATTCAGAAAAACAAAAGGAACTCCCGTTAGCAGTCATTCCTCATTGCTCCCCATTCTCCCCAGCCCCAGCAACGACTAGCTTCTGTCTCTGTGGCTTTGCCTGTTCTGGACATTTCCCTTGAATGGAATCGTGCACCGTGCGGCCTTTGTGACTGGCTTCTTTCACTGGGCATAGCGTTTTCACGGTTCATCCACACTGTAGCATGTTTCTGTACTGTGTCTTTATACTGCAGTACAACGGTCCACAGCACAGATATGCCACTTTCTGTTTATCCTTTCATCAGCTGATGGATGATTTTGGCCATTATGAGTAATGCTGCTATTAACACTCATGTACAAGCTTTTATGTGTACATACATTTTCACTTCTTTAGGACACATACCTAAGAGAGGAATTGCTGGGTCATGTGGTATTTCTTTTTTTTTAAAGAGTATTTTTATTTATTATTTTTTTTAATTTTTATTTTTACTTTATTTTACTTTACAGTACTGTATTGGTTTTGGCATACATTGACATGAATCTGTCATGGGTGTACATGAACTCCCAAACATGAACCCCCCTCCCACCTCCCACCCCACATCATCCTTCCGGATCATCCCCATACACCAGCCCCAAACATCCTGCATCCTGCATCGAACATAGACTGGTGATTCATTTCTTACATGATAGTATATATATTTCGGGGAAGGCAATGGCACCCCACCCCAGTACTCTTGCCTGGAAAATCCAATGGACAGAGTAGCCTGGTGGGCTGCAGTCCATGGGGTCGCTAACAGTCGGACAGACTGAGCGACTTCACTTTCACTTTTCTCTTTCATGCGTTGGAGAAGGAAATGGCAACCCACTCCAGTATTCTTGCCTGGAGAATCCCAGGGATGGGGGAGCCTGGT